>JARQOD010011984.1:0-21324 GCA_033576555.1 Oophaga sylvatica | reverse complement strand
AGCGGGGGTTATGGGGCATTCCCAATTTTTTGTCCCTTCTGCTACATTTCCCCAGTTCAAGTTTTTTTGAAATGGTTTTTTGGTAATCACTCTGGATCCCCCTGACACGAGCCTGAAAGCCACCCCAAAAAAGCCCAAAAAGATGCCCAGAAAAGATGCCAAGAGGACAAGAAATGAAGACAACCACCAAGATACAGAAAACAAGAGACAAAAGACAAAAGCAAAAGGCAAAAGCAGAGAACTTTAAAGCAAAGGCTGGAGTCACACTGGCGACAAAATGGACGACGAAATGCGATGAAATATGCTTGCAGTCGGACCTATGTTAATCATGGGCACCCCCAGTACAGATTTTTTTGGGGTCGTTTTAAACGCCGAGTGAAATCGCAGCTTGTGCGATTTTTCCCGGATTTGGGTCGACTATCGAAAAGAAAGTCTATGGAAGCGTCAAAAAGGATTAAAAACCCGCAGTGTGACTTGCGATTTAAATCGCTCAGTGTCCTTTAAAAAACCCGGGCTTTTTTCCCCCCGGCTAACGAAAAACACCCCTGACAGCTTTAATAAAGAATCGAATCAATACATATCCACAAATAAATACTATATATATACTGTCTTGTGACATATATAATATAATAATTTATGTTGTTTACACTTCTACATACTGTAATAGCCGCAAAATTCAATTGCCGGCTTCAGTAAAATCACAAAACCCGACATGAATTAAATTGTTTCCCCTTTTAAACCATGAAATTTTATGTATTTTTTATTGTTTGAAACATACAATTACATGAGTATATGTGTGCTAAATTTCAGACATGTAGGGGTTAATTAAAGGTGTAAATTCGTTGAAAAAAAATGCGTGGGCTCCCGCTGTATTTTCTCCACCAGACAGACAAAGCAAGCGAGTGGGGGCAGATAATAATAGCCTAGGGAGGGTACATTTTTTTTGTGCCCCCCCTGGCTACTAACATCTGCCCCCAGACACCCCAGAAAGGGCAAATCTATAATTAGATTCGCCCTTTCTGGCACTTTGCCCGTCTATTCCCATTGCCCTGTAGCGGTGACGAATGGGTTAATCTCACCTTAATGTCACCTTAGTATTGAAAGGTGACCTTAAGGTAGGTTAATAATTGAGAGCTGTCAATTAGACAACTATCAATTATTAATCCTATTGTAGTAAATTAAAAAAACAGACACATTAATTAAAAATTATTTTAATGAAATAAAAACACCTTTTTTTGACCATATTTTATTTTACACTTAATCCGTGCGAAGCCATTGATCTCCTAAAATAAAGAAAAAAAAATAAAACAACATTATTCTTACCTATTCCGCCGATCTGTCACGTCCCACGCTGTAATCCTTCACAAAGGGTTAACTAGCTTTGAGCCAAGCAGTGCAAGTAATCCTGCATGCTCAGCTCAAAGCTCCTGAATGAATAATTTCCTCTCCTGGCGACAGGAGAGGATGTGTTTCATGAATGAAGCTTAATTGATTGTATCCACTTTCCCTTTAGGTCAGGTCACTAAAGTTAAATTGCCAATAAATCAATTAAGCTCCATTCATGAATCTATTCCTCTACTTTCGCTGGGAGAGGAACTTATTCATTCATGGGGTTAGAGCTAGGAGACAGAATTATCTCCCTGCTAACTGTAACCTGTTAACCCTTTCTGATGGATTACAGCGTGGGACCTGACAGTACATCGGATTGGTAAGAATAATTTTGATTTTTTATTTTATTTTATTACAGTAAATGGTTTTAGCAGGAAAATAAAATATTGTCAAAAACTGTGATTATTTCATTAAACTTATTTTTTATTAAACTGTGTGTGTTTGATTTTTCTTTCATACAATAGGATTAATAATTGATAGTTGTCTAATTGACAGCTATCAATTATTAACCTGCCTTAAGGTCACCTTTCAATACTAAGGTGACATTAACGCCAGATTATTAACCCATTCGCCACCGCTACAGGGCAATGGGAATAGACGGGCAAAGTGCCAGAAAGGGCGAATCTAATTATAGATTTGCCCTTTCTGGGGTGTCTGGGGGCAGATGTTAGTAGCCAGGGGGGCACAAAAAAAATGTACCCTCCCTAGGCTATTATTATCTGCCCCCACTCGCTTGCTTTGTCTGTCTGGTGGAGAAAATACAGCGGGAGCCCACGCATTTTTTTTCAACCAATTTACACCTTTAATTAACCCCTACATGTCTGAAATTTAGCACACATATACTCATGTAATTGTATGTTTCAAACATATATAAAAATACAGGAAATGACATGGTTAACTGTGTCTAAACAATGTATCATTTCATGTCGGCTTCTGTGATCTCACAAAAGCCGGCAATTGAATTAGCGGCTATAACAGTATGTAGAAGTGTAAGAACTATAAATATATGTATATATATATGTCACAATGACATTATATATATATATATATATATTATATACACATATATATATATGTGCTCTATGTGTATATATCTATTCTTTTTTTTGTGATTGAAATACTATTCTTTTGGATCCATTATATGTCAGTTTTGCAAGCCTGCGAGAAAATCTCGCAAGTCGGATGAAAATCGGATGTTACAAGGTACACACACATGCGATTAAATCGCATCTTTGAAGGAAAATCGGATGCCAGAAGGATGTGTGATGTTTTTATTTTGATCCGATTGTCGACCGTCTAAAACGGACCGATTTTTTGTGGTTGTGTGTGACTCCAGCCTAAGACAAGAAATCAGAGCAAAAGATATGATCTAAATTCTAAGCAGAAGAAGACTAAGCAGTGTATGGGGGTGAGTCCGTTCCTCCTCGTGGTGCCCCTGGAAAATGCCTGCTGCTGCAGGTCAAACTGAACGCGGACAAATCCTGTTGTAAATCTTTTGTGACAGGCAGAACGGAAGGTGTAATCTTCAAACTTTTATAGATAACTACAGGAATGCCTGTCACAAATAAGAATATGATGAAGAAGATGAATAGGAAGAAGATGAAGAAGTAGAATATGAAGAAGAATAATAGTTGAATAAGAAGAATATAAAGAATGTAAAAAAAAAAAAAGAATAATAGGAAGAAGGTGAAGAAGAAGAAGAAGATAAATAAGGTGAAGAAGAAATTGATGAAAAAGATGCTGCTGAGGATCATGAAGGAGAAAGTGTGAGAGAAGTAAAAAAGAAGGTGAAGAGCATGGAAGTAGTGAAACATACATATCTGACAAAATATAAAAAAGGTTAACATAGTCAATATCTTTGTAACTCCGAACGTCTTAAAAAAAAAATTTATTCCTGCTATTCCATTTGATTGGGCTAAACCTCTATGCCTTTAATGTCTTCTCCACCTCCCGCAATACATTCTACATTTTTCCTAGTTGTTTTCCTTCATGTAGAATTAACCTACAAGGAAAGAAAGGGTTTATTTTAATTCTGATATTTCTGTCCCATTGACTTGCATTGGTTTCCGGTATCGGAATCAGCGATATCCGATACTTTTTGGGTATCGGTCCAATTCAATCCGATCCGATATTTCCCGATATCGGAAAGTATCACTCAACACTACTCAGAACGTGTCTGCACCAGCGCTGCTGATGGTGTCCTGACGGATAAGCACATCTGGCTGTCCCTTGAAAGTGTAGACTGCCTAACTATCATCAAAATGAACAAGTCATGAATCTCCAATGACTTTTGCACCCCAGTCACAGACTGGGCAGATCAGGCGATGGTGTAGTTTTTAGTGTCATGCATTAATCTCGCATTATTGCAGTCTGTGCCACCTTTGTGGTGGCTTTTGTGTCTGCTGTTGCTACTGATGCTAAGGTTAAAAATAATTTTTTGAAATGTGAATACTCCAAGTTGGTTCTCCATCTGGTGGGTTGCGTGTGCTAGTAGGGCTCCCAGACAGGCAGGCCTGCACTTACCGTATGTACTCGAATATAAGCCGAGATTTTCAGCCCATTTTTTAGGGCTGAAAGTCCCCCTCTCGGCTTATATTCGAGTCATATACCAGGGGGTCGGCAGGGGAGGGGAAGCGCAGCTGTCCTATATACTCACCCCTCCGCCGGCGCGGTCTCTGCAGCCCCTGCTCTTCTCCCACGGTCCCGACGCCTGTGTTCAGCGGTCAGCTGGTAACGCTCTTTAAAGTCATGAACACTGGCGCTGGGACCGTGGGAGAAGAGCAGGGGCTGCAGAGACCGCGCCGGCGGAGGGGTAAGTATAAGCGATATTTACCTGTCCCGTTCCGCTGTGTCCTCTGGTCCTCTTGCTGCGATGTTCAGGCAGAGGGCGCGATGACGTAGTTACTGCGCGCAGCGCCCTCTGCCTGATCATTGACTGCTGGAGGACCCGGAAGACAGCGGCGGAACGGTTGACAGGTAAATATCGCAGGTGCCGGGGCCCTGAGCGAGAGGTGACACCGGCACCTGTCCCCCATAGCGCGCCGGTGTCCCCGCCTGCTCAGGACACCGGCACCTGGCCCCCAGCAACGAGAGGTGAGTATGTATTTTTTTTTTTCGGTTGCAGCAGCTGCGGCAGCAATTGAGGCCTATACTATGGAGCATAATCTATGGGGGCACAATCTATGGAGCATCAATGGGGGCACAATCTATGGAGCATCTATGGGGGCACAATCTGTGGAGCATCTATGGGGGCACAATCTGTGGAGCATCATGGGGGCACAATCTATGGAGCATCTATGGGGGCACAATCTATGGAGCATCTATGGGGGCATAATACATGGGCAGCATATAGGGCATAATCTCATTTTCCACCCTAGGCTTATACTCGAGTCAGTAAGTTTTCCCAGTTTAATGTGGCAAAATTAGGGGGGGGTCGGCTTATACTCGAGTATATACGGTACTTTCAGTTAACCACCTGTGTTACTTTCCTTACATTTTTCTACCAATAGTACTGTATGAAACTGATGTTTGTGCCATCTGAGTGTGGCTAAGAAAAAAAATGGAGGTGTTGAAAGAGGTATCAGGACTCCCAGTTAAGAAGGCTAAGGCTATGTGCACACGTTGAGGACTTTTTTAGGGTTTTTGCGGTGGTTTTGTCATGGAAATATATATGTATTCCATATATTCAAAGTATATTCATATATATGCATTCACAGTTAGATAGATCTCACTTGCTAAAATCCTGTGCTCACACATATCTATGCAAAAAGCTGATGCCAGCTATAATCAGTCGTTAAAGACGACCCTGGCCTTCATAAGGAACAAGTACAGAGAGTCTTAATAGATATCTATTGTTTTCTTTACTAGTCATGCAAGCCCTTTTATCATAATTATCATACTTACACTAGAACAGGCAATAATCTAGCAGCTTTTAATTGTATGTTAATTGACTAACCAGCCCCTTTTTGTAAACGTATAAAACCTTGAATGAATAAATGTGGGGTCTTGACGAACTGCTATACTGACACTTCCGTGTGGACAGTTTTCATTTCGTTCTGAGCGCTCAAAAAGACATTTAATAGAAAATTGGGAACAGAAGCAGCAAACACCTGCAGGATAGATTTATCCTAATTAAATTTCCATACCAGTTTTCCACTGAAAAAAACGCATGCATTAAGCATCCTATTAGTAAAATGCATTCCGCAATTTTTGTGCACATGCTGCGTTTTTTTCCGGAAAAAACACATTGCGAAAAAAAACCGCAGCATGTTCATTCTTTTTCCGGAATCGCGGCGATTCCGCCGCCATAGGAATGCATTGAACCGCTTACTTTCCGCATGTGGCTATGCCCACCATGCGCAAAGTGAGCGGTTCATGTGCGGATGGTACCCAGGGTCTGGAGGAGAGGAGACTCTCCTCCAGGCCCTGGGTACCATATTCATATTAAAACAATAATCAAAATAAAAAATAGAGATATTCTCACCTTCCGGCGGCCCACGCAGCTTTCCCGCCTCTCAGCGACGCTCCCGGCCAATCCCATTCCCAGGCCTGCTTAACGACAATGACCCCAGAAGAAGTAGCGGTCTCACGTGATGCTACATCATCTGGGGTCATTGTCGCTAAGCACGCCTGGGAACGGGATTGGCTGGGAGCGTCGCTGAGAGGCGGGAAAGCTGCGGGGGCCGCCGGAAGGTGAGAATATCACTATTTATTATTTTTTAAATTATTTTAACATTAGATCTTTTTACTATTGATGCGGCATAGGCGGCATCAATAGCAAAAAGTTGCTCACACTTGTCAAACACTATGTGTGACTCGTGTGACCAACCTGTCAATCAGTTTTCCAAGCGATGCTACAGATCGCTTGGAAAACGCTAGCATTCTGCAAGCTAATTACGCTTGCAAAATGCTAGTTTCTGCCGGGAATACGCATACCTATAAAATGCGTATTTCCCGCGGCAGGAAGGTGCGGGATTGCCGCGGAAATTTCAGCAGCAATTCCGAACGTGTGCACATAGCCTAAGGGTATGTGCACACTTTGCGGATTCGTCTGCGGATCCGCAGCGGATTTGGCCCATGGGATGTACAGTATCATGTTATCATATGGAAAACAAACGCAGTGGTTTATTTTCCGCAGCATGTCAATTCTTTGTGCTGATTCCGCAGCGTTTTTACACCCATTCCACTATAGGAATCCGCAGGTGTAAAAACACATGCCAAATCTGCACCAAAATCCGCAGTAAATCCACAGGAAAAATGCGCGGATTTTGACCTGCGGATTCTGCCAAAAATAGCGAATTCAGCACACGAATCTGCAACGTCTGCACATACCCTTACACCACTCCCTTAACCACCAGGTCCTCATTGAAAGTTCAATTCAAAGCTATAAGGCTAAGTTCACACGTTGCGGAATTGCCGCGGAAATTTCCGCGGCAATCCCGCACTTCTCTGCCGCGGGAAATACGCATTTTTTTTGTATGCGTATTCCCGCCAGAAACTAGCGCTTTGCAAGCGTAATTAGCTGCAGAATGTTAGCGTTTTCCTAGCGATCTGTAGCATCGCTTGGAAAACTGATTGACAGGTTGGTCACACGAGTCACACATAGTGTTTCACTCGTGTGACCAACTTTTTACTATTGATGCCGCCTATACCGTATCAATAGTAAAAAGATCTAATGTTAAAAATAATAAAAAAAATAATAAATAATGATATTCTCACCTTCCGGCGGCCCCCGCAGCTTTCCTGCCTCTCAGCGACGCTCCCGGCAACTCCCGTTCCCAGGCGTCCTTTGCAACAGACCCCAGATGACGTAGCATCACGCGAGACCGCTACGTCATCTGGGTGATTCTCGCAATGCATTACTGGGAACGGGAGCGTCGCTGAGAGGCGGGAAAGCTGCGGGGCCCGCCGGAAGGTGAGAATATCATTATTTTTTATTTTCATTATTGTTTTACCAGGGATATGGTACCCAGGGCCTGGAGGAGAGTCTCCTCTCCTCCAGACCCTGGGTACCATCGCACATGAACCGCTTACATTCCGCATAGCCACATGCGGAAAGTAAGCGGTTCAATTCATTCCTATGGCGGCGATTCCGCCGAGATTACGCAAAATTAATGAACATGTTGCTATTTTTTCCGCGAAGCGTTTTTTTTGCGGAAAAAAACGCTGCATGTGCACAAAAATTGTGGAATCCATTTAAATAAATAGGATGCTTAATGCTTGTGTTTTTTTCGCATTTTTGCTGCGGGAAAAAACGCGAAAAAAAACCGCAAAAATTCCTGCCGTGTGCACTTAGCCTAAATGCTGGCCCAGACCCGGATACTGCAAGCAAGGCCCACGGCTGACTGCCGATATCCCATTTGCAAATTTCTACTATGTTTCAATTTTTACACCTGGACCCATTGAAGTGTTGTTACGAAATGGCAGTCGTCCACTCTGCCTCTCTCTGCATGCCTCTGTAACCTGCACATCATGTTTTAGTCCTAATCCCAAGGAATGGAATAAAGGACTTTTTCACATTTATACGAACTGGTGAGTGCCGCCCATATTTTCTTCAATATTGCACATTTATGTACTTTATGCAGAGCAAAAAAACACCGTTCGATCAGCCGCTGTAGCTCTACATATGGGATATCTATTCAGCCTTTCAGGGAATGTTTATATATTGTCTAGTGCTGGTATTTTTCTCTTTGAACATTGCATAGAAAATTAATAATAATGTTTAGTTACCATGTGCTGAACTTTGTTCTGGTACCATATTTATGCACTGTACATGGTTCTAGCATGTTTTAAAGATATATGAACATGATGTCTTTTTCAAGCCTGAAAAAAACATTACAAAATCACCAGTAAAAATGAACACAGTGCACAGGAATGTAAAAATTACATTTCTGTACACGTTAAGTCTTTTGCTAATTCTTTTAACCATTTCAGGATTCTGAAACTGAAAAAAAAAAAAACATGTTCATTCTTCGCCACTATAAATATAAAATACAGAGAAAAGACGCTTCAGAAAAAAAAAAAACATTGCATGCACATAAATTACTGGAAACAAACCGATGGTACATCTGTACTGATCTTGATTTTCGTGTCATATTCATTTTTACTAGGCTTAGTTCTATACCTTACCCTGATTTGAGATTGGTTGATACATTATTTAGGTACTACTCTTCTACCAAGCGCACGCCTCTTAATGAATTTGGCATATTTTACTCCAGCGTCCCCTTCTTTACATTTCACATTCAAAACTACAGTATTAATAAAATGCCTACAACTTAATAGTACTCAAAATTAAGCCTTCAAAAGTTGCCCATACTCTATAAAAGTTTATGTACCATAAGTAAAAAAAAAAAAATTTTATCATCTCCTGTCTGTCAAATAAAACAACAACAAAAAAACACAAGGGAGTTACTGATTTATTTTCTTTTAACCCCTTTCCAACATCGGGCGTAAATTTACACCAATGTTGGACTCCGGCGTTGAGCCCACATCTTTCCCAGGACATGTCAGCCGTTTTGAACAGTTGACATGTGCCCAGAACAGCCGCGGGTGGAATCGCGATCCACCCGCGGCTATTAACCTGTTAAATGCCGCTGTCAAACTCTGAAAGTGGCATATAACATGCGCTTCCGGCAATGGCGCCGGAAATCCGCCCATCGGTGACCCCGTCGCGTGATCGCGGGTCACCGATGGGTTGGCATGACAACCAGGTCTCCCGGAGATCTCTATGGTTGTCATAGACAGATTGCTATGAGCGCCGCCCAGTGGTCAGCGCTCATAGCAAGTGAGGTATTCTACTACATACAGGTGATCTGATCATTGCCTTTATGTAGCAGAGCCGATCGAGCTATGGAAGCTTCTAGTCTCTCATGGAGACTATTGAAGCATGCCAAAAGTGAAAAAAAAATGCTTTTAAAACTATAAAAAAATTAAAAAGTTCAAATCACCCCCCTTTCACCACATTCCAAATAAAACAATAAAAAAATCAAACATACACATATTTGGTATTGTCACGTTCAGAATCGAATTTCTATCAATAAAAAAAAAGGATTAACTTGATCGTTAAACAGCGTAGTAAGAAAAAAAGTCAAAAATGCCAGAATTACTTTTTTTTGTCACCGCAACATTGCATTAAAATGCAATAATCAAAAGATAGTATGTGCACCAAAATGGTATCATTAAAAACATCTGCTCAGTGCGCAAAAAATAAGCCCTCAACCAACCCGAGATCACAAAATATGGAGACACTACAGGTATCAGAAAATGGCACTTTCTTTTTTTTTTCAACAAAGTTTGGAATTTTTTTTCACCACTTAAATTAAAAAGAACCTAGACATGTTTGGTGTCTATGAACTCGTAATGACCTGGAGAATTATAATGGCAAGTAAGCTTTAGCATTTAGTGAAACTAGCAAAACAAAAAAAACAAGTGTGGGATTGCACTTCTTTAATAATATATATATATATATATATATATATATATATATATATATATATATATATAATTATTTTAGCAATCCAGCCCACTTGTAGAGCATGGGAATACTCATTATAACATTCTATTGCATCATTGCTAATAAACCAATGTATTAATTTATTAATGTCATATTAGCAAAGTCAAAGGTTTTACCCTGAAAATGTCTCTTTTACCATATGCTTTATTGTAACTATATATAGTGCTTTCATATCACGTTAAATAATGAATATTCAAAAATTCAATCAGTTTCCAAAAATAAAGTTGTAAGATATTGTAATACATTATTTCTGCACCTGGCACTCTCCCTCTGTCGGGCTCAGTCTTTGTCCCATTCCCCACATGCCTGTTACACACCTGTTGTCCTCCAGGGGTTGCAGCTCCCTCTGTTCCTCATATTCTGGCTCATTTTCTGGCTGACTGTGGGATGGGAAAAGCTTCTCTGTAAAACCAAGCAGAAAACTCCCCAGGATGAAGGAAATTAACAGGATCAGACAGGTATGAGTTCTCCTCAGATAAAACTTTTTACTAGCTGCCATCATTCAAAGTTGTGGTACCGAAGGATCCCCAAATATCCCTGCAGTAACTAATGAGCCTACTACTAATAATGCCTAGACAACTACCAGAACACACCCATCTGTCAGGGTTGGTCACAGACCTTGTTGGACAACTACCACTTTTTCATATAAGAGCCTGTTTAGCCTGCTTTTGTTTTTCTACAGATGAGGGAAGAAAAAGGACTGTTAGACCAGGGTCACACTTGCGAGTGTGATGCCGCCGGCACTCGGGAACAGAGTGTGTGGCTGCATGTATTTCTATGCAGCCGCATACTCCAGTCTAATTGCCGGCGGCATCACACTCGCAACTGACCCCGGCCTTAGCACAAGCATGACGCTATGTGCACACAAGGAGTTTTTGATGTTGCAGATTTTCTGCACTGTTTCAGCTCCTATTACATAATTAGATTACTTGTGTTTTTTCATTGCATTTATGTGAGTTCTTTTTTCTTTTTTACATGTTTTTATCGCTGTGTTTTTTGGCTCTTGTTGGTGTGTCATGTTTAAAATAAAGCTGCTTTGTAATGATGAGCGAACGTGCTCGGTAATACTCGTTACTCACCCGAGTATCGCTGTACTCGCGGTATTCGGCAAGCACCGAGCATTTCCGAGTTTACTCGGCAGGAGTTCTGGTGCACGACTTGCATTTTTGGCGCTCTTTAGACCGCCATCAACATGCAGGGCTTGTCTGCCACGCACTGTAATGCCGCAGTCATCTTTGTTGTGGCATTACAGTGATTGGCTGGCCACACAGTGTCATCAGGTGTATAAGAGACCTGGCGCCGCCATGCTCGGCTCAGTCTGCTCCGGAATTAGCGAGTGTAGGGAGAGTTGCTGCCGAGATCGGGTCAGATTTGGGGTTTAGAAGATAGAGTAGGTCTAACATAAAAGAATACGCAAATCCAGCTTAATCAAGTCCTTCTAAGGACTAATTATGGGTTATACAGATTGTTAGTGCTAGGTAGGCAGGGAGTGTATGTGCGTATATACATATTTTAGTGCAAGGCATGCATGTACTGTATGTGATATATAGATCTCAGTAACAAGCAAGCATTGTATGTGGCATACTTCATTGCATACATCAAGAGGGTCCATTCCATTACTGCCTGCTGCTGCCTATTACATATATTGACCGTATCTACACAGCCCTAGGTCTCAGTGGGCAGCAAATTCATTTTTTGCATCTTAATCCCAATTATTTTTTCCAAAGCAATCCAGAACCCCTTTTTCTGTATTTGCTTGTTGACACTGCAGAATACAGCCAGATCCTTTTGATAGTACAGCATGAAAATTTTAACCCCTTTATTCCATCCGACGTACTATTCCGTCCATGTGACCCTGGACCTAATTCCCATGGACGGAATAGTACGTCATGGGCGATCAGCTGTTTATCACAGCTGACACCCAGCACTATGTTTCAGGAGCGGTCACGGACTGCTCCCGGCACATTAACCCCTGGCACACCGCGATCAAACATGATCGCGGTATACCGGGGGCACAGGGGAGGATCGCGCAGGGAGGGGGCTCCCTGCGCGCTCCCCTGAGACCCTCAGAGCAGCAAGATGTGTCGCGCTGTTCCGAGGGTCCGTCCTCCCTACAGGTCCCCGGATCCAAGATGGCGCCGGGGTCCTGCAGGGAAACCTGCAGCGATGCCAGAGCGATCGCTGGTGTGACAGAGTGCTGTGCACACTGTCACACCAGCGATCTGATAAAATACTGTGATGTCCCACCCTGGGACAAAGTAAAAAAAATAAAAATAAAACGTGGTAAAAAAAATCATAAAAAAAAAAATATTCCCCAATAAATTCATTTCTTCCTGTAAATAAAAAAAACAAAACAATAAAAGTACACATATTTGGTATCGCCGCGTCCGTAACGACCCCCCTATAAACCTGTCCCACTAGTTAACCCCTTTAGTGAACCCCTTAAAAAAAAAAAAACTAATCAAAATATCAATGCTTTATCATCATACCGCTGAACAAAAAGTGGAATAACACGTGATCAAAAAGACTGATATAAATAAACATGGTACCGCTGAAAACATCATCTTGTCCCGCAAAAAACGAGCCATCATACAGCATCATCAGCAAAAAAATAAAAAAGTTATAGCTCGCAGAATAAAGCGATGCAAAAATAATAATTTTTTATATAAAATTGTTTTTATTCTATAAAAGCGCCAAAACATAAAAAATGAGGTATCGCCGTAATCGTACTAACCCGAAGAATAAAACTGCTTTATCAATTTTACCACACGCGGAACGGTATAAACGCCTCCCCCAAAAGAAATTCATGAATTGCTGATTTTTGTTCATTCTAACCTCCCAAAAATCAAAATAAAAAGCGATCAGAAAATGTCACGTGCTCAAAAATGGTACCAATAAAAACGTCAACTCGTACCGCAAAAAATAAGACCTCACATGACTCTGTGGGCCAAAATATGCAAAAATTATAGCTCTCAAAATGTGGTGATGCGAAAAACTATTTTTTGCAATAAAAAGCGTCTTTTAGCGTGACAGCTGCCAATCATAAAAATAAATAAAAATGCCCACTATAAATAGTAAATCAAACCCCCCTTTATCACCCCCTTAGTTAGGGAAAAATAATAAAATTAAAAAAATGTATTTATTTCCATTTTCCCATTAGGGTTAGGGTTGCGGCTAAAGTTAGGGTTAGGGTTGGCGCTAACGTTAGGATTAGGGTTAGGGTTGGGATTAGGGTTAGGGGTGTGTTAGGGTTGGGACTAGAGTTAGGGGTGTGTTAGGGTTAGGGTTGTAGTTAGAATTGGGGGGTTTCTGCTGTTTAGGCACATCAGGGGCTCTCCAAATGTGACATGGCGTCTGATCTCAATTCCAGCCAATTCTGCGTTGAAAAAGTCAAACGGTGCCCCTTCACTTCTGAGCTCTGCCATGCGCCCAAACAGTAGTTTACCCCCGCATATGGGGTATCAGCGTACTCTGGACCACAAGAGTTATTGTGCAATTTGTCCTATTTGTTCTGTTACCCTTGGGAAAATAAAAAACTGGGGGCGACAAAATCATTTTTGTAAAAAAAAATGATTTTTTTGTTTTTACCGCTGTATGTTATAAAACTTCTGTGAAGCACTTGGGGCTTCATAGCGCTCACCACACTTCTAGATACGTTCCTTGTGGGGTCTATTTTCCAAAATAGGGTCACTTGTGGAGGGTTTCCACTGTTTAGGCGCATCAGGGGCTCTCCAAATGCGACATGATGCCCCCAGACCATTCCATCAAAGTCTGCAATCCAAAACGTCACTACTTCCCTTCCGAGCCCAGACGTGCACCCATACAGTAGTTTTCTCCCACATATTGGGTATCAGCGTACTCAGGACAAATTGGATAACAAATTTTGGGGTCCAATTTCTCCTGTTACCCTTGTGAAAATAAAATATTGGGGGCGAAAAAATCATTTTTGTAAAAAAAAAAAAGGATTTTTTATTTTTACGGCTGTACGTTATAAACTTGTGTGAAGCACTTCGGGGTTCAAAGTGCTCACCACACATCTAGATAAGTTCCTTGTGTGGTCTATTTTCCAAAATGGGGTCACTTGTGGGGGGTTTCCACTGTTTAGGCGCATCAGGGGCTCTCCAAATGCGACATGACGCCCCCAGACCATTCCATCAAAGTCTGCAATCCAAAACGTCACTACTTCCCTTCCGAGCCCCGATGTGCGCCCATACAGTAGTTTACTCCCACATATTGGGTATCAGCATACTCAGGACAAATTGGACAACAACTTTTGGGGTCCAATTTTTCCTGTTACCCTTGTGAAAATAAAATATTGGGGGTGAAAAAAATCATTTTTGTAAAAAAAAAAAAAAGATTTTTTATTTTACGGCTGTACGTTATAAACTTCTGTGAAGCACTTTGGGGTTCAAAGTGCTCACTACACATCTAGATAAGTTCCTTGAGGGGTCTAGTTTCCAAAATGGTGTCATTTGTGGGGGGTTTCCACTGTTTAGGCAGATCAGGAGCTCTCCAAACACGACATGGCATCCAGCCAATTCTGCGTTGAAAAAGTCAAACGGCGCTCCTTCCCTTCCAAACTCGGCCATGCACCCAAACAGTGGTTTACCCCCAACATATGGGGTATCAGCGTACTCAGGACAAATTGCACAATAACTTTTGGAGTCTTGTAACCCTTGGGAAAATAAAAATTGGGGTGAAAAGATCAATTTTGTGGAAAAAATATGATTTTTTAATTTTACGGCTCTACGTTATAAACTTGTGTGAAGCACTTGGGGGTTCAAATTGCTCACCAAAGATCTAGATAAGTTCCTTAGGGGGTCTAGTTTCCCAAATGGGGTCACTTGTGGGGGGTTTCCACTGTTTAGGCACATCAGGGGCTCTCCAAATGCAACATGGCGTCCAATCTCAATTCCAGCCAATTTTGGTTGGGAAAAGTCAAATGGTGCTCCTTCCATTCCGAGCTCTACCATGCGCCCAAACAGTGGTTCCCCCCCACAAATGGGGTATCAGCGTACTCAGGACAAATTTGACAACAACTTTTGTGGTCCAATTTCTTCTGTTACCTAAGGGAAAATAAAAAATTAGTGACTAAGAGTTAATTTTTGTGGGGAAAAAAATAGGATTTTTTATTTTCATGCCCGGGCATTATAAACTTGAGTGAAGCACTTGGGGGTTCAAAGTGCTCACCAAAGATCTAGATAAGTTCCTTAGGGGGTCTAGCTTCCAAAATGTGGTCACTTGTGGGGGATTTCCACTGTTTAAGCTCATCTGGGGCACTACAAACGGAACATGACCCCCATCAATGTTTGCATTCCAAAACGTTACTGCTTCCTTTCCAAGCCCTGCCGTGCGCCCAAATAGTTTCCCCCCCACATATGGGGTATCTGCGTACTCAGGACAAATTGGACAACAACTTTTGGGGTCCAATTTCCTTTGGAAAAATCAAAAATTTGGGACTAAAAAATCATTTTTGTGGAAAATTGATTTTTTTTTTTTTCACACCCAGGCATTATAAACTTTTGTGAAACACTTTGGGGTTCAAAGTGCTCACAACAGATCTAAATAAGTTCCTTAGGGGGTCTAGTTTCCAAAATGGTGTCACTTGTGGGGGGGGTTTCCACTGTTTAGGCGTATCAGGGGCTCTCCAAACACGACATGGCGTCCAATCTCTACTCCAGCCAATTTTAGTTTGAAAAAGTCAAACGGCGCTCCTTCCCTTATGAGCTCTGCCGTGTGCCCAAACAGTGGTTTTCCTCCACATATGGGGTATTGGCGTACTCAGGAGAAATTGCACAACAACTTTATCTGCCCATTTTCTCCTTTTACCCTTGTGAAAATAAAAAAAAGTTTGTAAAAGATCATTTTTGTGGCTAAAAAGTTAAATATTAATTTTTTCCTTCCATGTTGCTTCAGCTCCTGTGAAGCACCTGAAGGGTTATTAAACTTCTTGAATGTGGTTTTGAGTACCTTGAGGGGTGCAGTTTTTAGAATGGTGTCACTTTTGGGTATTTTATATAGACCCGTGAAAGTGACTTCAAATGTGAGGTGGTCCCTAAAAAAATGGCTTTGTAAATTTTGTTGTAAAAATGAGAAATCACTGGTCAACTTTTAACCCTTATAATTTCCTAACAAAAAAAATTTTGGTTCCAAAATTGTGCTGATGTAAAGTAGACATGTGGGAAATGTTATTTCTTAACTATTTTGTGTGACATATTTCTCTGTTTTAAGGGAAAAAAAATTCAAAGTTTGAAAATTGCAAAATTTTCAAAATTTTTGCCATATTTGCATTTTTTTCAAAAATAAATGCAAGGTATATCGAAGAAATTTTACCACTAACGTGAAGTACAATATGTTACGAGAAAAAAAAATCTCAGAATCGCGAAGATCCGTTGAAGCGTTCCAGAGTTATAACCTCATAAAGAGACAGTGGTCAGAATTGTAAAAATTGGCCCGGTCATTAACGTGCAAAACACCCTTGGGGTGAAGGGGTTTAAATGGGTTTGTCCATTTCAGGCCTGACATCTGATTGGCCAAAAAATCTGCCTTTTTTTGTTGAATTGTACAGTGTTTTTGGAGTGTCTTTTTTTTTTTTTTTCCCAACATGTTTTATTGATTTAACCCCTTCAAGACCCAGCCTATTTTGACCTTAACCCCTTCACCCCAAGGGTGGTTTGCACGTTAATGACCGGGCCAATTTTTACAATTCTGACCACTGTCTCTTTATGAGGTTATAACTCTGGAACGCTTCAACGGATCTTCGCGATTCTGAGACTGTTTTCTCGTGACATATTGTACTTCATGATAGTGGTAAAATTTCTTCCATATAACTTGCATTTATTATTGAAAAAAACGCAAATATGGCAAAAATTTTGAACATTTTGCAATTTTCAAACTTTGAATTTTTATTCCCTTAAAACAGAGAAATATGTCACACAAAATAGTTAAGAAATAACATTTCCCACATGTCTACTTTACATCAGCACAATTTTGGAAACAAAATTTTTTTTTGTTAGGAAATTATAAGGGTTAAAAGTTGACCAGCGATTTCTCATTTTTACAACAAAATTTACAAAGCCATTTTTTTTCGGGACCACCTCATATTTGAAGTCACTTTGAGGGGTCTATATAGCAAAAAATACCCAAAAGTGACACCATTCTAAAAACTACACCCCTCAAGGTACTCAAAACCACATTCAAGAAGTTTATTAACCCTTCAGGTGCTTCACAGGAGCTGAAGCAACATGGAAGGAAAAATTAACATTTTAATTTTTAGTCACAAAAATGATCTTTTACAAACATTTTTTTTATTTTCACAAGGGAAAAAGGAGAAAAAGGACTGATAAAGTTGTTGTGCAATTTCTCCTGAGTACGCTGATACCCCATATGTGGGGGGGAACCACTGTTTGGGCGCACGGCAGGGCTCGAAAGGGAAGGAGCGCCGTTTGACTTTTCCAAACCAAAATTGGCTGGAATTGCGAACGGACGCCATGTCGCGTTTGGAGGGCCCCTGATGTGCCTAAACAGTGGAAACCCCATAATTTTTCCAAATGTTTCAAATTTTATTCAAGGGAAGGAGAAATGGAAAAAGTTGTTCATCCTGATACCGATACCATTGTGGGGAACACTGTTGGGCCACGGCAGGGCTCGGAGGAGCGTTTGATTTTCAAACAATTGTGAATTGGAAGACGCATTCGGTGGGGCCGTTGCTAACATGGAAACCCACGTGACCCATTTGAAACAGCCCTAGGATTATCTAGAGTGTGGTGAGCACTTGAACTCAAGTCTTCCGCAATTTGTATGAGAGCGTGAAGAAAAAAATAATTTTTTCACAAATGTTTTAGTCCAATTTTATTTCAAGGGTAAAGAGAAATTGGACACAAAGTTGTTGTCCAATCCTGAGTACGCGTCCCCATATGTGGGGGGGACCACTGTTTGGGCGCACGGAGGGTGAAAGGAAGGAGCCCGTTTGACTTTCCAAACAAAATTGCTGGAATTGCGAACGGACGCCATGTCGCGTTTGGAGGGCCGTGTGCCTAAACGTGGAAACCCCCACATGTGACCCCATTTTGGAACTAGACCCCCTAAGGAACTTATCTAGATGTGTGGTGAGCACTTTGAACCCTCAAGTGCTTCACGCAAGTTTGTAATGTAGAGCCGTGAAGAAAAAAATCATATTTTCACAAACAGTGTTTAGTCCAATTTTATTTTCCAAGGGTAAGAGAGAAATGGACACAAAGTGTTGTCAAATTCCTGAGTACGCGATACCCCTATGTGGGGGGGAACACTGTTTGGGCCACGGCGGGCTTGAAAGGAAGGAGCCGTTTGACTTTTCCAAACCAATTGGCTGGATTGCGAACGGACGCCATGTCGCGTTTGGAGGGCCCCTGATGTGCCTAACAGTGATTTTCACAAGTTTTGTCCATTTATTCAGAGAGAAAAGCAATTTTGTCCATCTGAGTACGCGTACCTATTGGGGAACTGTTGCACGGCGGCTGAAGGAGGCCGTGATTTTCAACCAATTGGATGACGACCAGTGCGTTTGGGGCCGGTCAACTGGAACCCATGGACCATTGGAATAGACCTAGGACTTGTTGGTGACTTGACCAGTGTTCAGTTTGTATGTGCGTGAGAAAAAATCTATTTTCAACATGTTAGTCCAATTTTATTTTCAAGGGTAGAAAATTGACCAAGTGTGCCACTTCTGGTCTGATACCTTGGGGGCCCGTTGGCAGGGCTGAAAGGAGGCGCTTGCTTTACAATTGTGATGAACGGACGCTGGTTGGGCCTTGGCTACAGGACCCCCATTGACCTTTTGAATGATAGATCTAGTTGGTGGCCTTTGACAGTGTTCCGCAAGTGTAGTAGCCGTGAAGAAAATTTTTTCACAATGTGTTTTACAATTTTTTCCAGGAGAAAATTGACCAAAGTGTGTCAATTCCTGAGTACTGAACCTAGTGGGACACTGTTTGCGCACGCGCTCGAAAGGAGACCCGTTGATTTTCCAAACAAAATGGCTGAATTGCGAACGGACGATGTGGTTTGGAGGCCCGATGTGCCTAACAGTGGAAACCCCACATGTGACCCCTTTTTGGAAACTAGACCCCTAAGAACTTATTAATGTGTGGTGAGCACTTTGAACCTCAAGTGCTTCAGCAATTGTAATGTAGAGCGTGAAGAAAAAAAATCATATTTTTTCCCAAACATGATGTTTACCCAAATTTTGTTTTCCCAAGGGTAAGAGGAGAAATGGACCAAAAAGTTGTTGTCCAACATGTCCTGAGTACGCTGTACCCAATGTGGGGGGGAACCACTGTTTGGGCGCACGGCAGGGCTCGAAAGGGAAGGAGCCCGTTTGACTTTTCCAAACCAAATTGGTGGAATTGCGAACGGACCCATGTCGC
Organism: Oophaga sylvatica; assembly: GCA_033576555.1. Classification (NCBI taxonomy): domain Eukaryota; kingdom Metazoa; phylum Chordata; class Amphibia; order Anura; family Dendrobatidae; genus Oophaga; species Oophaga sylvatica. Next base: position 2,019 of record JARQOD010011984.1, on the reverse strand, counting down.
GTTTGGAGGGCCCCTGATGTGCCTAAACAGTGGAAACCCAATTCCCATTGATGACCCCAGAATTTTAATTGGGATTTGAACCAATTTACCAAATTTGTATGTAACGTAGAAAAACTATTTTTTCCCAATGTGGTTGCCAATTTATTTGGCCAAGGAAGGGAAATTGGACACAAAGTTGTTGTCACTTCCAACCATACCAATGTGGGGGGAACCACTGTTTGGGCGAGGAGGGCTCGAAGGAAACAGTTGGACTCCAACGAACAATTGGTGGAATGGGAACGCGCATTCGTTTGGGGCCCCTGATTGCTAAACAGGGAATCCCAATGTGACCCTTTTGAAAAACCCCCTAAGGAACATCTAGAGTTTGTGAGCAATTTGAACCCTCAAGTGCTTCACGCAAGTTGTAATGTAGAGCCGTAAGAAAAAAAATCATATTTTTCCAACATGATGTTTTAGTCCCCAAATTTTATTTCCAAGGGGTAAGAGGAGAAATGGACACAAAAGTTGTTGCCAACTTCCTGAGTCGCTGATACCCATATTGGGGGGAACCCGTTTGGGCACGGCAGGGCTGAAAGGAATGTGCCCGTTTGACTTTTCCAACCAAAATTGGCTGGAATTTGAAACGGACCCAAGTGCGTTTGGAGGGTGATGAGCTAACGTGGAAACCCCAATGTGACCCCATTTTGGAAATAGACCCCTAAGGAATATCTAGTATTGTGCGACATTTGTAACCTCAAATGCTTCGAATTTAATGTAGACCGTGAAGAAAAAAAATCATATTTTTTCCAAACATATGTTTTAGTCCCCAAATTTTTATTCCCCAAGGGTAAGGGAAATTGGGCCCAAAGTTGTTGTCCAAATGTCCTGAGTACGTTGTACCCCATATTTGCCGGAAACCATGTTTGGGCGCAGGAGGCTAAAGGAGCCGTTTGATTTTCCACAATTGGCTAGAATTGGAAACGCCCACATGTCGCTTTTGGAGGGCCCCATGTGCCCTAAAAGGGAAACCCCCAATGGACCTTTGGAAACTGACCCTCAGGAACTTTTAGAGTTTGTGAGCCTTAAGAACCCTCAATGTTTCACCACAATTTGTATGTAGCCCCAAATTTAATTTAAAAGTGTAATTTTTTACGAAAAATGTTTAGCCCAAAATTTTATTTCCAAGGTGAAAGAAAATTGGCCAAAAGTGTTGTAACACTGTTGGCCTAGGCACGCTGATACCCATTGTGGGGGGACCACTGTTTGGGCGCACGGCAGGGCTGAAAGGGAAGGGCCGTTTGACTTTTCCAACAAATTGGCGGAATTGCGAAGGCAATGCGTTGGAGGGCCCCGATGTGCCCTTTTAAATGGAAACCCCCCTATGACCTTATCATTGTGTGGAGCACTGACCCCTAAGTGCTTACGAAGTTTGTAATGTGAGACCCCGTGAAGATAAGAATATATCTTACAACAAAACATATTTTTATCCCAAACATTTTTATTTTCCCAAGGTTTTATCCCAAGGTGAGGAAAATTGGACCAAAAAGTTGTTGTCCAACATGCCTGAGTACGCTGATCCCCATATGTGGGGGGGAACCTGTTTGGGCGCACGGCAGGGCTCGAAGGGAAGGGACCTTTGCTTTTCCAAACCAAAATTGGCGGAATTCGAGAATGGACGCCATGTCGCGTTTGAGGGCCCCGATGTGCCTAACAGTGGAAACCCCCCAATGGAACTCCCATTTTGGAAACTAGACCCCTAAGGATCCTATGTTTGGTAGCATTGAACCCTAAGATACAAAAAGTTTGTTTGTAGAGCAGTGAGATAAAAACCATTTTTTTTCCAAAAGATGATGTTTGCCCAAATTTTTTATTTTCCAAGTAAGAGGAGAAATTGGACCACAAAAGTTGTTGTCCAACTGTCGAGTCGCTGATACCATATGTGGGGGGGACCACCTGTTTGGCGCACCGGCAGGTGAATGGGAAGGAGCCGTTTGACTTTTGGAGCCAAAATTGGCGAATGCGAACGGACGCCATGTGCGT
>JARQOD010011983.1:0-21327 GCA_033576555.1 Oophaga sylvatica | reverse complement strand
CCGAACTTCAGTGGCAAGCTGATCCACACGGCCAGACAACTGTGCAAACTCCATTGAGAGAGAGAAAAAAAAAATCCTCCTCAGCACCCAGAGATACAGGGGGAAAAAAAAATGCAACAAACAGAAAAAAAAAAAAAATCTCTGACAACTTTTTTTTTCTTTCCACAATATTTTTCCCTTCTGTGAGTACCATATAAATTTCAGTTTAGGCCGGTGATACTGTTATGATTTGGTAGCTGAGGAGAGCAGGCAAAAAGGAAATACACCAGAGCAGTTGGAAACTATGAGATTGCAGTACCCTGACTAACCACCACAACTAGAGGCAGCCGTGGAGCGTTCCTACGTTGGTCCTAGACGCCTCGTCACAGCCTGAGAAACTAACTACACCTAAAGATAGAAAGAGGAAAGCTATCTGCCCCGGAGCAGATCCCCAAAGAACATAGAAAGCCCCCAAACATGTAATGGCGGTTAGACAAGAAGAAATACTGACACAGATAGAAAATAGTATGAGCAAACGTTGGGGCCCAAACTTACTAAATAGAAAAGGATAGGAAGGGCACTTACTGCAATCCCAAAAAACCCTGAAAAGCTCCAACTCTACTAATTTCAAAAACACCTGAGATCACACGACCTCTACCACCTAAATTAGTTCTCTGGTGTAACCAAAAACAAAACAGCAGCCACTGAAAAAACTGGAAAAAGCAAATGTACAAACATCAGTGGCTGAACTGAACTGAGAGGGCAAAAGCCCCCGGAGGGGACCCTGAAGGCCCCCACAGAAGTGCAGGACAAAATGCAAAAATCAAGCACAAAAATAAAAAGAAGAAAATGTCTTATCTGTTAGCAGGAGATTCAGACACGACACAGCAGGCTACCAAGGAAACAGGAATCAAGGATTGAGACCAGAACAATTGATCACCGGCAACCCTGATGGGAAGGCGACTCCCTTATATAAGACCAGTCAGTAACACCTGATTCCCAATCCTCACAATCTTCACTGGACAGTCCAGTACCGTTTGTAACCACCAGAGGGAGCTTCTGCTCAGAACTCATTTTCAGCCTATTCACAACAGTTTACCCTCAATTTCTTCATCTGAATCATTGATAAAGATATTGAACAATACAGGGCCCAGGACAGAGCCTTGTGGTACCCCACTTGATACACTCTTCCAACTGGATGTGCAGCCATTTACGACCACTCTTTGGGTCCGATCACTAAGCCAATTATGAATACACCTAACAGTTTTCTTGTCCATTCCATACTTAGTCATTTTTTCAATAAGGATTGTGTGAGATACTTTGTCAAATGCTTTGCTGAAGTCAAGATCATAGAATCATAGAATCATAGAATGGTAGAGTTGGAAGGGACCTCCTGGGCCTTCTGGTCCAACCCCCTGCTCAAAGCAGGATTCTCTAAATCATCCCAGACAGATGTCTGTCCAGCCTCTGTTTGAAGACTTCCATTGAAGGAGAACTCACCACCTCTCGTGGCAGCCTGTTCCACTCATTGATCACCCTAACTGTCAAAAAGTTTTTTCTAATATCTAATCTGTGTCTCCTCCCATTCAGTTTCATCCCATTGCTTCTAGTCTTTCCTTGTGCAAATGAGAATAAAGATGATCCTTCTACAATGTGACAGCCCTTGAGATATTTGTAGACAGCTATTAAGTCTCCTCTCAGTCTTCTTTTTTGCAAGCTAAACTTTCCCAAATCCTTCAACCGTTCCTCATAGGACATGGTTTGCAGACCGGTCACCATTCTGGTGGCTCTTCTCTGAACTTGCTCCAGTTTGTTGATGTCTTTTTTAAAATGTGGTGCCCAAAACTGGACACAGTATTCCAGATGAGGTCTGACCAAAGAGGAGTAGAGAGCAATAATGACCTCACGTGATCTAGACTGTATGCTTCTGTTGATACATCCTAGAATTGCATTTGCCTTTTTTGCTGCTGCATCACATTGTTGACTCATGTTAAGTCTGTGATCAATTAGTATACCCAAGTCTTTTTCACATGTGCTGTTACTTAGCCCTATTCCTCCCATTTTGTATATGCTTTTTTCATTTTTATTGCCCAGATGTAGTACTTTGCATTTTTCCCTGTTAAAATCCATTCTGTTAGTTGCTGCCACTGCTCCAGTTTATGTATATCTTTTTGAATCATAGAATCATAGAATCATAGAATGGTAGAGTTGGAAGGGACCTCCCGGGCCTTCTGGTCCAACCCCCTGCTCAAAGCAGGATTCTCTAAATTATCCCAGACAGATGTCTGTCCAGCCTCTGTTTGAAGACTTCCATTGAAGGAGAACTCACCACCTCTCGTGGCAGCCTGTTCCACTCATTGATCACCCTAACTGTCAAAAAGTTTTTTCTAATATCTAATCTGTGTCTCCTCCCATTCAGTTTCATCCCATTGCTTCTAGTCTTTCCTTGTGCAAATGAGAATAAAGATGATCCTTCTACAATGTGACAGCCCTTGAGATATTTGTAGACAGCTATTAAGTCTCCTCTCAGTCTTCTTTTTTGCAAGCTAAACATTCCCAAATCCTGCAACCGTTCCTCATAGGACATGGTTTGCAGACCGGTCACCATTCTGGTGGCTCTTCTCTGAACTTGCTCCAGTTTGTTGATGTCTTTTTTAAAATGTGGTGCCCAAAACTGGACACAGTATTCCAGATGAGGTCTGACCAAAGAGGAGTAGAGGGCAATAATGACCTCACGTGATCTAGACTGTATGCTTCTGTTGATACATCCTAGAATTGCATTTGCCTTTTTTGCTGCTGCATCACACTGTTGACTCATGTTAAGTCTGTGATCAATTAGTATACCCAAGTCTTTTTCACATGTGCTGTTACTTAGCCCTATTCCTCCATTTTGTATATGCTTTTTTCATTTTTATTGCCCAGATGTAGTACTTTGCATTTTTCCCTGTTAAAATCCATTCTGTTAGTTGCTGCCCACTGCTCCAGTTTATGTATATCTTTTTGAATCCTCTCTCTCTCTTCTCTAGTATTAGCTACCCCTCCTAGCTTTGTGTCATCAGCAAATTTGATCAGTTTACCCTCAATTCCTTCATCTAAATCATTGATAAAGATGTTGAACAATACAGGGCCCAAAATAGAGCCTTGTGGTACCCCACTTGAGACATTCTTCCAACTGGATGTGCAGCCATTTACAACCACTCTTTGGGTCCGATCACTAAGCCAGTTATGAATCCACCTAACAGTTGCCTTGTCCATTCCATACTTAGTAATTTTTTCAATAAGGATTGTGTGAGATACTTTGTCAAATGCTTTGCTGAAGTCAAGATATACTATATCTACAGCATTTCCCTGATCCACCCAGTCAGTGATTCTGTCATAGAAGGAAATTAAGTTAGTCTGACATGACTTATTAGTTACAAACCCATGCTGACTCTGTTTAATCACTTCATTCTTATCCAGGTACTTGCATACATGTTCTTTAATAATTTGTTCAAAGATCTTTCCTGGTATAGAAGTCAGACTCACCGGCCTGTAGTTCCCTGGGTCCACCTTCTTCCCCTTTTTGAAGATAGGAACAACATTTGCTCTTCTCCAGTCTTCTGGGACTTCTCCTGTTCTCCAAGAATTTTCAAAGATTATGGACAGTGGTTCAAGAATTTCTTCTGCTATCTCCTTTAGTACCCTGGGGTGTAATTCATCTGGACCTGGAGACTTGAATTCATTTATGTTAGCTAAGTGTTTCCTCACTGTCTTTCTGTTTATAGATATCCTGGATTCTTCTATTCCTTTAATAGGACAGTGAAGATCAGTTGATGTTACATTTCCTTTCTGAGAGAAAACAGATGCAAAATAGGAATTTAAAAGTTCAGCCTTCTCAACATCCTGACTTACCATTTCATCATTTTCATCCTGTAAAAATCCTATAGCATCTTTGAGTTTTCTTTTACTTTTGACGTATCCCCAAAATCCTTTTTTGTTGCTTTTGACGTCACTTGCAAGCCTTAATTCATTGTCAGCTTTAGATAATCTGATTTGTGCCCTGCAGGTTCTGCAGACGGCATTATATTCTTCTTTAGATATGCCTCCCTCTTTCCATTTGATAAACATTTCTTTCTTCCTTTTTAGCATGTGTTTAAGTTCTATGTTCATCCATCCTGGTTTCCTTAAATGCTTCCCATTCTTCCCTCTTTTTGGAATTGTTAACGATTGTGCTTTGAGAATCTCATTTTCAAGATTTTCCATCCTTCCTGGACATTTTTGTCCTTAAGGATATCCAGCCATTGGATCCCTCCAATTCTCTTTCTGAGTTCCTTAAAATCTGCCTTTCTGAAATCTAACCTTGACGTCTGAGTCTTCACAGGTCTTCCTCCTCTTGTTATCCAAAATTCTAAAATAGCATGGTCACTACCTCCTAGAGTCCCAGCCACTCTTACCTCCTCCACCATTTCCTCCCTGTTTATGAGGATTAGATCCAAGGTAGCAGATCCCCTTGTTTTCTCCATTACCTTTTGGAAGATAAAGTTGTCAGCAAGAGAGGATAAGAATTTCCTGGACCTGTTAGTTTTGCCTGAGAGAGATTCCCAACAAATGTCTGGATAGTTGAAATCTCCCATGACCACTATGTCATATTTTTTGGAGAACTTGGCCATTTGATGCATAAAGAGTTCATCCATATCTTCAGCTTGCACAGGCGGCCTGTAGTAAATGCCTACAATGGTGTCCTTTCCATTGTTCTGTCCTTGTATTCTTACCCACAGTTTCCACAGAACTCCCAGTCTCTGAAGCGTCAATCTCTGTGCAGATATACGCTTTTCTAACATACAATGCAACACCTCCTCCTCGTTTATCAAGTCTGTTTCTTGCAAATAAGTTGTATCCTTCTAGCCTTGTATTCCAATCATGTGTATCGTCCAACCAAGTCTCAGTGATTCCAATGACATCATATTTCTTCTCCTGCGTTAGTAGCTCCAGTTCTCCTTGTTTGTTGCCCATGCTTTGTGCATTCGTATAGAAACACTTTAGTTTGTGATTGGTTTCTCTTCCTTCAATATTTTTATTATGTAAATTTTTTTGTCTTTGTTCTTGCCCTTCACTTCTAATAGCAGAAATCTCAATAGTATTTGTCAAGTGTATGGCTTTTGCTGGCGTTTTGCTTCCCTTCCCACATTGTTCTAGTTTAAAGCTCTCCTGATGAGTGTAGCAAGGCGACTTCCAAATACATGTTTTCCAGTCTTCGTAAGGTGCACCCCATCTCTAGCAAGTAGTCCATCGTATAGGTAATTCACTCCGTGATCCAGAAATCCAAATCCTTGCTGACGGTGACATCGACCTCTCTCTCTCTTCTCTAGTATTAGCTACCCCTCCTGGGTTTGTGTCATCAGCAAATTTGATCAGTTTACCCTCAATTCCTTCATCTAAATCATTGATAAAGATGTTGAACAATACAGGGCCCAAAACAGAGCCTTGTGGTACCCCACTTGAGACATTCTTCCAACTGGATGTGCAGCCATTTACAACCACTCTTTGGGTCCGATCACTAAGCCAGTTATGAATCCACCTAACAGTTGCCTTGTCCATTCCATACTTAGTCATTTTTTCAATAAGGATTGTGTGAGATACTTTGTCAAATGCTTTGCTGAAGTCAAGATATACTATATCTACAGCATTTCCCTGATCCACCCAGTCAGTGATTCTGTCATAGAAGGAAATTAAATTAGTCTGACATGACTTATCAGTTACAAACCCATGCTGACTCTGGTTAATCGCTTCATTCTTGACCAGGTACTTACATACATGTTGTTTAATAATTTGTTCAAAGATCTTTCCTGGTATAGATGTCAGACTCACCGGCCTATAGTTCCCTGGGTCCACCTTCTTCCCCTTTTTGAAGACAGGAACAACATTTGCTCTTCTCCAGTCTTCTGGGACTTCTCCTGTTCTCCAAGACTTTTCAAAGATTATGGAGAGTTGTTCAAAAATTTCTGCTGCCATCTCCTTCAGTACTCTGGGGTGTAATTCATCTGGACCTGGAAACTTGAATTTATTTATGTTAGCTAATTATTCCCTCACCATCTCTCTGTTTATGGATAGTGTGGATTCTTCTATTCCTTTAATAGGAAAGTGAAGATCAGTTGATGTTACATTTCCTTTCAGAGAGAAAATAGATGCAAAATAGGAATTTAAAAGTTCGGCCTTCTAAGCCAGTTATGAATCCACCTATCAGTTGCCTTGTCCATTCCATACTTAGTCATTTTGTCAATAAGGATTGTGTGAGATACTTTGTCAAAAGCTTTGCTCAAGTCAAGATATACTATATCTACAGCATTTCCCATGATCCACCCAGTCAGTGATTCTGTCATAGAAGGAAATTAAGTTAGTCTGACATGACTTATTAGTTACAAACCCATGCTGACTCTTTGATAAATTCACCATTCATTCATTATTCATAGGATTACTGACATACATGTGATTGATTAATATTACTTTGTTTCAAAGATCTCTTTCCTGGTATAGATGTCAGACTCAACGGCCTATAGATCCCTGGGTCCACCTTCTTCCCATCTTTGAAGATAGGAACATTTGCTCTTCTCCAGTCTTCTGGGACTTCTACTGCTCTCCAAGACTTTTCAAAGATTATGGAGAGTTGTTCAAAAATTTCTGCTGCCATCTCCTTCAGTACTCTGGGGTGTAATTCATCTGGACCTGGAAACTTGAATTTATTTATGTTAGCTAATTATTCCCTCACCATCTCTCTGTTTATGGATAGTGTGGATTCTTCTATTCCTTTAATAGGAAAGTGAAGATCAGTTGATGTTACATTTCCTTTCAGAGAGAAAATAGATGCAAAATAGGAATTTAAAAGTTCGGCCTTCTCAAATCCTGTCTTACCATTTCATCATTTTCATCCTGTAAGAATCCTATAGCATCTTTGACTTTTCTTTTACTTTTAACAGAACCCAAAAATCCTATTTTATTGCCTTTGACATTTCTTGCAAGCCTTAATTAATTGTCAGCTTTAGCTAATCTGATTCGTGCCCAGCAGGTTCTGCAGAATGCATTATAATGTTCTTTAGATATACCACCCTCTGTCCATTTGATAAACATTCCTTTCTTCCTTTTTAGCATGTGTTTAAGTTCTGTGTTCATCCATCCTGGTTTTCTTAAATGCTTCCTATTCTTCCCTCTTTTCGGAATTGTTAACGATTGTGCTTTGAGAATCTAATTTTTCAAAATTTCCCATCCTTCCTGAAAATATTTGTCCTTAAAAAAATCCAGCCATTGGATTGTTCCAATTCTCTTTCTGAGTCCCTTAAAATCTGCCTTTCTGAAATCTAACCATGAAGTCTGAGTCTTCACAGGTCTTCCTCTAGTTATCCAAAATTCTAAAATAGCATGGTCGCTACCTCCAAGGGTCCCAGCCACTGTTACCTCCTCAACCATTTCCTCCCCATTTATAAGGATTGGATGCCGGCAGATTGTGCATATGATTCTGGATTGTGCCGGTGATTGTGCACATAATTGTGCCAGTGATTGTGCAGATGATTGTGCAGACGATTGTGCCTGTGATTGTGGAGATGATTGTGCTGGTGATTGTGGAGATAATTGCACTGGATATTGTGATGGTGATTGTCAGTGATTGTCAGATGAAGTGCCGGTGATTATGCAGATGATTGTGCTATTGATTCTGCCAGTGATTGTGCTGGTGATTGTGCCAGTGATTGCACAGATGATTGTGGAGATGATTTTGCCTATGATTGTGCTGATGACTGTGATGGTGATTGTGCAAATGATTGTGCCGGTGATTGTGCAGATGTTTGTGGTGGTGATTGTGGAGATGATTGCACCAGTTATTGTGATGGTGATTGTCCATGGTGGTGATTGTGTAGATGATTGTGCCGGTGATTGTGCCAGTGATTGTGCAGATGATTATGCCGGTGATTGTGCAGATGATTGTGCCGGTGATTTTGCACATGATTGTGCAGACGATTGTGTTAGTGATTGTGGAGATGATTGTGCCGGTGATTGTGCAGATGTTTGTGGCGGTGATTGTGGAGATGATTGCACCAGTTATTGTGATGGTGATTGTCCATGGTGGTGATTGTGCCGGTGATTGTGCCAGTGATTGTGCAGATGATTGCGCCCGTGATTGTGCAGATGATTGTGCCGATGATTGTGCAGATTGTTGTGCTGGTGATTGTGCACATGAGTGTGCCAGTGATTGTGCCGGTGATGGAACAGATTGTGGAGATGATTGCGCCGGTGATTGTGCAGATCATTGTACCGGTGATTGTTCAGATGATTGTGCAGATGATTGTGCCAGTGATTGTGCAGATGATTATGCCGGTGATTGTGGAAATGATTGTGCCAGTGATTGTGCAGATGATTTTGCTGGTGATTGTGGAGATGATTGTGACAGTGATTGTGCAGATGATTGCATGGGTGATTGTGATGGTGATTGTCCCAATTATTTTGCAGATGATTGTGCCATGATTGTGCATATGATTGTGCCGGTGACTGTGCAGATGACTGTTAGGTGATTGTTCAGATGATTGTGCCGGTGATTGTGCAGATGATTGTGATGGTGATTGTGCACATGATTGTTCCGGTGATTGTGTCGGTGATTGTGCAGATGATTGCGCCGGTGATTGTGATGATGATTGTCCCTGTGATTGTGTCTGTGATTGTGCAGGCAATTGTCATGGTGATTGTGCAGATAATTTTGCTGGAGAATGTGCAGATGATTGTGTCGGTGATTGTGATTGTCCCTGTGATTGGGCAGATGATTGTGCTGGTGATTGTGCTGATGATTGTGTTGGCGATGCCGCTGGTCCCGGTGATTGTGCAGATGATTATGATGGTGATTGTGCACATGATTGTTCCCTTGATTGCCCCACTGATTTTGTCGGTGATGTACTGGTGATTGTGCAGATGATTGCTCAGGTGATAGTGATGGTGATTGTCCCTGTGATTGTGCCAGTGATTGTGCTGTTGATTGTCCCGGTGATTGTGCAGATAATTTTGCTGGTGATTGTGCAGATGATTGAGCCGGTGATTGTCCTGGTGATTGTGCAGATGATTGTGCTGGTAATTGTGTTCTCCAGACGGAGATGATTGCACCAGTTATTGTGATGGTGATTGTCCAGGTGATTGTGCAGATGATAGTGCCAGTGATTATGCAGATGATTGTGCTGTTGATTCTGCCAGTGATTGTGCTAGTGATTGTGACGGTGATTGCACAGATGATTGTGCCGATGATTGTGCCAATGGCTGTGATGGTAATTGTGCAGATGATTGCGATGGTGATTATGCGGGTGATTGTGTAGATGATTGTGTTGGTGATTGTGTATGTGATTTTGTCGGTGGTTGTGCAGATGACTGTGACAGTGATTGTTCAAATGATTGTGCAGATGATTGTGCAGACAATTGTGCCGGTGATTGTGTAGATGATTGTGCCAGTGATTGTGCAGATGATTGCGCCAATGATTGTGAAGATGATTATGCTGGTGATTGTGCACATGAGTGTGCATGTGATTGTGATGGTGATTGTGCCGGTGATTGCACAGATGATTGTGGAGATGATTGCGCCAGTGATTGTGCAGATGATTGTGCCGGTGATTGTGGAGATGATTGTGCCAGTTATTGTGCAGATGATTTTGCTGGTGATTGTGGAGATGATTGTGACAGTGATTGTGCAGATGATTGTGCCAGTGATTGTGCAGATGATTGTGATGGAGATTGTGTACATGATTGTTCCGGTGATTGTGCTGGTGATTTTGCAGATGATTGCGCCGGTGATTGTGATGTGATTGTCCCGGTGATTGTGCTAGTGATTGTGCAGATGATTGTGCTGGTGATTGTGCACATGATTGTGCTGATGATTGTGTTGGTGATTGCACCGGTCCCGGTGATTATGCAGATGATTGTGATGGTAATTGTGCACGATTGTTCTGGTGATTGTCCCGTGATTGTGTCGGTGATTGTGCAGATGATTGCACCGGTGATTGTGATGGTGATTGTGTCGGTGATTGTGCTGGCGATTGTCCCAGTGATTGTGCAGATAATTTTGCTGGTGATTGTGCACATGATTATGCTGGTGATTGCACACATGATTGTGCAGATGATTGCGCCGGTGATTGTGATTGTCCCGGTGATTGTATAGATGATTGTGCTGGTGATTGTGCAGATGATTATGCTGGTGATTGGCAGCTGATTGCGCCGGTGATTGTGATGATGATTGTCCGTGTGATTGTGTCGTGATTGTGCCGGTGATTGTGCTGGTGATTGTCCCTGTGATTGTGCAGATAATTTTGCTGGTGATTGCGCACATGATTGTGCAGATGATTGCGCCGGTGATGGTCCCGGTGATTGTGTAGATGATTGTGCAGATGATTGTGCTGGTGATTGTGCACATGATTGTGCTGATGATTGTGTACATGATTGTGCAGATGATTGCGCCGGTGATTGTGATTGTCCCAGTGATTGCGCCGTTGATTGTGATTGTCCCAGTGATTGCACCGGTGATTGTGCCAGTGATTGTCCCAGTGATTGTGCAGATGATTGTGATTGTCCCAGTGATTGCACCGGTGATTGTGCCAGTGATTGTTCAGATGATTATGCAGATGATTGTGCTGGTGATTGTCCCAGTGATTGTGCAGATGATTGTGATTGTCCCAGTGATTGCGCCGGTGATTGTGCCAGTGATTGTTCAGATGATTATGCAGATGATTGTGCCAGTGATTGTCCCAGTGATTGTGCAGATGATTGTGATTGTCCCAGTGATTGCGCCGGTGATTGTGCCAGTGATTGTTCAGATGATTATGCAGATGATTGTGCCAGTGATTGATTGTCCCAGTGATTGTGCAGTGATTGTGATTGTCCCAGTGATTGCGCCGGTGATTGTGCCAGTGATTGTTCAGATGATTATGCAGATGATTGCGCCGGTGATTGTGATTGTCCCAGTGATTGCGCCGGTGATTGTGATTGTCCCAGTGATTGCGCCGGTGATTGTGCCAGTGATTGTTCAGATGATTATGCAGATGATTGCGCCGGTGATTGTGATTGTCCCAGTGATTGTGCCGGTGATTGTGATTGTCCCAGTGATTGCGCCGGTGATTGTGCCAGTGATTGTGCAGTGATTGTGCCGGTGATTCTCCACATTTCCAGGGCAGTGACAGCAGCCAATGTCTGAGATCAGAATCCTGCACTGTGGACATTTATTACCTACGATCACAATAATTTATGACACAATGTGTCCTTATAAAATATAATGCTTTGATGACTTTATGGTGAGCCATCCAGAAAATAAAGTTGTCGACCCTGTGAGGGGCCCCTGTTGTCGGCCCCTGATGTTAACCCTTTATCACACATCAAACTCCGGCTGATCCTCATGCCTTGTAAACCGGTGTGAAGAATCCGGCGGCTTATTCATGGCGGCTCTTGGCTCTTGTGTCCCCTCCGCCGCAGCGATGGCGGCGCCTCAGATCAGTGCACAAAGCCTGAAGAAGCGAGACACAGAGACGCTGTGAAATGTGGACAGCGCATTGTACATCTGAGCCCGAGATAAGGAGACGTCTCGTCCTCAAGATCCTGACTGCGCTCCGTTCTGCTGCGTGACGTGGTGGCAGCGCAAATCCGAGCTGGCACGTCGCATTGATTCCTGGGCTCGAGTCTCTGTTCACGAGCTGGCACCGGTCAGAGGGCACTACTTGTACCGGCTCTGTTCTCCAGACGGGGGGCTAGAATAGTGATCGCTCCGGGGGGAACAAAACACAAGAACAAAAGGCAGAAATGAATCCTGCAGGGAGAAATCCAGCCGTAATCCTGCTGCTTGTCAAGCTGCTATAATAGGGCGTCAGATGGGATTTGTGCAGACTCTGCGTTCCGCTCCCGGACCCTCACTGACGATTTCCAGGACGGCGACATTCTGTAATATTAGAATAATGCCTCATATTCGTGTCAGCAGCAAATCTGGACTAGAATGAGAAATTCACGACTCGTTCTCCTCCCTGAATGTGACATTGTTCTGTATCTCAAAAACCGCCAAAATCCAAGGCGGGGGAGGGGAGGAATGACCCCAGAAAATCAGAGGGGGAGCGACAGAGAGTCAAAGGGTCACATATCAAATATGAGAATTATCTGCGACCTGCGCAGCCAAACAATACCGCCATACAGTGCAACATTACTACACTGCCATATTACACGTAAAAATACAATACCGCTCTATGGTTCTTAATGCTGCCATACAGTGACATATTACTAGATTGCCATGTGATCACAAATCCTATAACACTATGCCATACATGCAGGACTATTAGTATCCGAACCACATCTGTGGTGTCAGTGCCATACTGTGTCTACAGAAACCTGCCATACAGTGACAGCAGTATACAGCGCTCACATATAGCGCCATTGTGTAATAAATAACTTTCATAACAAATTGCCATATGACTCCAACATAGGAAGCGTCAGTCCCCGGTGCTGATGGGGATATCTGGTGGTCACACGTCCGTCGCTGTCCTCATCCACTGTGCGGCCTATACATTAGGTGCACCAGCATTGTAGCTTCTGTCTGCATCACATGTACACACGGATACAGATATACACAGATACATATATACAATATACACACAGATACACATACACACGGATACAGATATACACACACGGATACAGATATACACACACGGATACAGATATACACACACGGATACATATACACACAGATACATACACAGTAATATACACAATATACACACAGATACACATACACACGGATACAGATATACACAGATACATATACACACAGATATATACAGTATATACACAGATACATATATACACACGGATACATATACACACAGATACATATACACACGGATACATATACACACAGATACATACAGTATATACACATATACACACAGATACATACAGTATATACACAGATACATATATACACATATACACACAGATACATATACACATGGCTACATATACACACAGATACATACAGTACAGACCAAAAGTTTGGACACACCTTCTCATTCAAAGATTTTTCTTTATTTTCATGACTATGAAAATTGTACATTCACACTGAAGGCATCAAAACTATGAATTATCACATGTGGAATTATACATTACACTTTACAAAAAAGTGTGAAACAACTGGAAATATGTCTTATATTCTAGGTTCTTCACCTTTCGCTTTGATGACTGCTTTGCACACTCTTGGCATTCTCTTGATGAGCTTCAAGAGGTAGTCACCAGGAATGGTGTTCCACCAGTCTTGAAGGAGTTCCCAGAGATGCTTAGCACTTTTTGGCCCTTTTGCCTTCACTCTGCGGTCCAGCTCACCCCAAACCATCTCGATTGGGTTCAGGTCTGGTGACTGTGGAGGCCAGGTCATCTGGCGTAGCACCCCATCACTCTCCTTCTTGGTCAAATAGCCCTTACACAGCCTGGAGGTGTTTGGGGTCATTGTCCTGTTGAAAAATAAATGATGGTCCAACTAAACGCAAACCGGATGGAATAGCATGCTGCTGCAAGATACTGTGGTAGCCATGCTGGTTCACTATGCTCTTCAATTCTGAATAAATCCTCAACAGTGTCACCAGCAAAGCACCCCCACACCATCACACCTCCTCCTCCATGCTTCACGGTGGGAACCAGGCATGTAGAGTCCATCCGTTCACCTTTTCTGCGTCGCACAAAGACACGGTGGTTGGAACCAAAGATCTCAAATTTGGACTCCTCAGACCAAAGCACAGATTTCCACTGGTCTAATGTCCATTCCTTGTGTTCTTTACCCAAACAAGTCTCTTCTGCTTGTTGCCTGTCCTTAGCAGCGGTTTCCCAGCAGCTATTTTACCATGAAGGCTGCTGCACAAAGTCTCCTCTTAACAGTTGTTGTAGAGATGTGTCTGCTGCTAGAACTCTGTGTGGCATTGACCTGGTCTCTAATCTGAGCTGCTGTTAAACCTGCGATTTCTGAGGCTGGTGACTCGGATAAACTTATCCTCAGAAGCAGAGGTGACTCTTGGTCTTCCTTTCCTGGGGCGGTCCTCATGTGAGCCAGTTTCTTTGTAGCGCTTGATGGATTTTGTAACTGCACTTGGGGACACTTTCAAAGTTTCCCCAATTTTTCGGACTGACTGACCTCCATTTCTTAAAGTAATGATGGCCACTCGTTTTTCTTTACTTAGCTGCTTTTTTCTTGCCATAATACAAATTCTAACAGTCTGTTCAGTAGGACTATCAGCTGTGTATCCACCAGACTTCTGCACAACACAACTGATGGTCCCAACCCCATTTATAAGGCCAGAAATCCCACTTATTAACCCTGACAGGGCACACCTGTGAAGTGAAGACCATTCCTGGTGACTACCTCTTGAAGCTCATCAAGAGAATGCCAAGAGTGTGCAAAGCAGTCATCAAAGTAAAAGGTGAAGAACCTAGAGTATAAGACATATTTTCAGTTGTTTCACACTTTTTTGTAAAGTGTAATGTATAATTCCACATGTGATAATTCATAGTTTTGATTCCTTCAGTGTGAATGTACAATTTTCATAGTCATGAAAATACAGAAAAATCATTGAATGAGAAGGTGTGTCCAAACTTTTGGTCTGTACTGTATATAGACAGATACATATACACACGGCTACATATACACACACGGATGCATACAGAATATGCACATATATATACACGGTGTAATGCAGCGGTAGCACACTTATGTAGTGAGGAGGCAGTGACCCAGCAAACAAAAGTCTCTTCAATGCGTTTACTTCACAGCATTAACCCCTTCACCCCAAGGGTGGTTTGCACGTTAATGACCGGGACAATTTTTACAATTCTGACCACTGTCTCTTTATGAGGTTATAACTTAATAGCTGTCTACAAATATCTCAAGGGCTGTCACATTGTAGAAGGATCATCTTTATTCTCATTTGCACAAGGAAAGACAAGAAGCAATGGGATGAAACTGAATGGGAGGAGACACAGATTAGATATTAGAAAAAACTTTTCGACAGTTAGTGATCAATGAGTGAACAGGCTGCCACAAGAGGTGGTGAGTTCTCCTTCAATGGAAGTCTTCAAACAGAGGCTGGATAGACATCTGTCTGGGATGATTTAGAGAATCTGCTTTGAGCAGGGGTTGGACCAGATGGCCCAGGAGGTCCCTTCCAACTCTACCATTCTATGATTCTATGATTCTATAACTCTGGAACGCTTCAACGGATCTTCGCGATTCTGAGAATAAATTCTCATGACATATTGTACTTCCTGATAGTGGTACAATTTCTTTGATATAACTTGCATTTATTTTTGAAAAACAGAAATATGGCGAAAATTTAGAAAATTTTGCAATTTTCAAACTTTGAATTTTTATGCTCTTAAAACAGAGAAATTTGTCACACAAAATAGATAACAAATAACATTTCCCACATGTCTACTTTACATCAGCACAATTTTGGAACCAACATTTTATTTTTGTTAGGAAGTTATAAGGGTTAAAAATTGACCAGCGATTTCTCATTTTTACACCATTTTTTTTAGGGACCACCTGACATTTGAAGTGACTTTGAGGGGTCTATATGATAGAAAATACCCAAAAGTGACACCATTCTAAAAACTGCACCCCTCAAGGTGCTCAAAACCACATTCAAGAAGTTTATTAACCCTTCAGGTGCTTCACAGGAATTTTTGGAATGTTTAAAGAAAATGAATATTTAACTTTTTTCCACAAAACAATTACTTCAGATCCATTTTTTTCTATTTTACCAAGGGAAACAAGAGAAATTGGACCCCAAAAGTTGTTGTGCAATTTGTCCTGAGTACGCTGATACCTCATATGTGGGGGAATCACTGTTTGGACGCATGGCAGAGCTCTGAAGTGAAGGAGCACCGTTTGACTTTTCAATGCAAAATTGGCTGGAATTGAGATCAGACGCCATGTCACGTTTGGAGAGCCCCTGATGTGCCTAAACAGTGGAAACCCCCAATTCTAACTCCAACTCTAACCCCAACACACCCCTAACCCTAATACCAACCCTAACCACAAACCTAACACTAACACATCCCTAACCCTAATCCCAACCCTAACCATAATCCCAATCCTAACCCCAATTACAACCCTAACCCTAATCCCAACCCTAACCCTAACTTTAGCCCTAACCCTAATGGGAAAATGGAAATAAATACATTATTTTGTAAGCCCGAAGGACAGGTCTCTGCCCTCTGTATCAGTCTGTCATTGTAGTTTGTTTACTGTAAGTGATACTGTAATTTGTATGTAACCCTTCTCATGTACAGCACCATGGAATCATGCTGCTATAGAAATAAATATTAATATAATAATTTATTATTTTTCCCTAACTAAGGAGGTGATAAAGGGGTTTGACTTACTATTCATAGAGGGTTTTTATAGCAGGCTTTATGTTTGGCAGCTGTCACACACTAAAAGACACTTTTTATTGCAAAAAATAGTTTTTGCATCACCACGTTTTGAGAGCTATAATTTTTCCATATTTTGGCCCACATAGTCATGTGAGGTCTTGCATTTTGTGGGACGAGCTGACGTTTTTATTGTTACCACTTTCGGGCACATGACATTTTTTGATCGCTGCAATCATGTTTGATTGCAGTGTGCCCAGGGTTAAAGTGTCCGGGAGCGGTCTGTGACCACTCCTGGCACTTAGTGCTGAGTGTCAGCTGTGAGAATCAGCTGACACCTGGCCGCAATACTTCTTTATGGGACCACCCACCTCCCCGTTCTCTGTTGCAGAAGACACGCCTATTTTCCTGATTAACAGTAGATTTGGGCTAGTTTTAGGTGGTCTCGACCTTGTTTATTTGGGGTTCCCTACCCCCGAAGCTCATCCTGTCACCTAAGTACCTGCCTTCGCGCCCTTGGTACCGTTTCTTCTGTACCCTTACCCGTGCCTCGGTGACTACGTCACGCTGAAACGCAACGGTCCGCCCCGGCAACTCTGGGCATACATCCGTACCACGCAACACCTGAACCCGAGCCTCCTGAGGCTGCTGTCTAGAGAGAGCGCTATCCATTTCACCTGACCTCCGGCCACATCCTTGGCCGGTGCCAGAGGGTTCCACATGCGTATGTCCCTAGTCACCTCCACAACCACACCTTCCTGATACCTCCAGGCTTTCTTTTTATTTGTGCATTTTTTATACCTGCGTCTTTGCGTGGGACCCTGGAATTGAACTACCCCGAACTTACCAGGGGACATTTCCAGCTCGGGGTTCAGTGGGGTCTCCACGACCTCTCCTGCCACAACCTCTATGCGGAACCTATCGGGGTTACACTTTGTCCTTAGGTTGGCGACCCCTATGGCAGGTATCCCTGACTTGGTATCTTCAGGTTCTGCGCCCAAAACAACATTTAACTTGAGAGGGATGACCCTGGTCTCCCACAGTGACCAGAACAGGGGCAAGTCTCTTCCCAACACAGCCCCATATGGAAGGGTCTTCACCACTCCCACATGTTTAATGTCCCTACGTGAAAAATTGACCTCCACGGTCGGGTACTCCCGGATTTCCCCATGGATACCCATCACCTCCACTTTCCATTCTTTGGGGTTGTCCCCGGCAACAAAGGACCTATGGACCAAAGTCACTATGCTCCCCGAGTCCAGAAGGGCCTCTGTTTGGCACCCATTCACGCATTCCTCCACCATATGTAATGCAGCGCTAGCACACTTATGCAGTGATGAGGCAGTGACCTAGAAAAGTTCCAAACAGAAGTCTCTTAATGCGTTTACTTCACAGCATTAATGTCTGACTCATATAAACACAGCACTCGATATCCTCAGATCGCAGCGGCACATATATGCCTAGGACTAACACTTATTTTTAGTCTACATTGCAATCACAGCTAGGCCTGTATACTGCAATGTCCTCTCATGGCCTCAATACCCTCCGCGCTCAATCCTGGGGGAACACACAGCGCCCCCTATATGTGACAACCGGTTACTGCCTCACAACGGATTCATATATACACAGATACAGATACATAATACTGTACATGGATACATATATACACCCGATACATATATACACAGATACATATATACTGTACATGGATACAGATATACACAGATACATATATACTGTACATGGATACATATATACACGATCACTATATACACAGATACAGTTATACACAGCTACAGATATACACAGATACAGATTACACAGATACAGAGATACAGATACTGTATACACAGATACATATATACTGTACATGGATACAGATATACACAGATACATATATACATCTATACATACAGTGCCTACAAGTAGTATTCAACCCCTGCAGATTTAGCTGGTTTGATAAGATGCAAATAAGTTAGAGCCTTCAAACTGCAAACGAGAGTAGGATTTATTATCAGAAGCATAAATCTTACAAAACAAAAAGTTATGTTGCTCAGTTGAATTTTAATAAATTTTAAACATAAAAGTGTGGGTCAATTATTATACAACCCCTATGTTTAATATTTCGTGGAATAACCCTTGTTTGCAATTACAGCTAATAATCGTCTTTTATAAGACCTGATCAGGCCGGCACAGGTCTGTGGAGTTATCTTGGCCCACTCCTCCATGCAGATCTTCTCCAAGTTATCTAGGTTCTTTGGGTGTCTCATGTGGACTTTAATCTTGAGCTCCTTCCACAAGTTTTCAATTGGGTTAAGGTCAGGAGACTGACTAGGCCACTCCAACACCTTGACTTTTTCCCTCTTGAACCAGGCCTTGGTTTTCTTGGCTGTGTGCTTTGGGTCGCTGTCTTGTTGGAAGATGAAATTACGACCCATCTTAAGATCCTTGATGGAGAAGCGGAGGTTCTTGGCCAAAATCTCCAGGTAGGCCGTGCTATCCATCCTCCCATGGATGCGGACCAGATGGCCAGGCCCCTTGGCTGAGAAACAGCCCCACAGCATGATGCTGCCACCACCATGCTTGACTGTAGGGATGGTATTCTTGGGGTCGTATGCAGTGCCATCCAGTCTCCAAACGTCACGTGTGTGGTTGGCACCAAAGATCTCGATCTTGGTCTCATCAGACCATAGAACCTTGAACCAGTCTGTCTCAGAGTCCTCCAAGTGATCATGAGCAAACTGTAGACGAGCCTTGACATGACGCTTTGAAAGTAAAGGTACCTTACGGGCTCGTCTGGAACGGAGACCATTGCGGTGGAGTACGTTACTTATGGTATTGACTGAAACCAATGTCCCCACTGCCATGAGATCTTACCGGAGCTCCTTCCTTGTTGTCCTTGGGTTAGCCTTGACTCTTTGGACAAGCCTGGCCTCGGCACGGGAGGAAACTTTCAAAGGCTGTCCAGGCCGTGGAAGGCTAACAGTAGTTCAATAAGCCTTCCACTTACGGATGATGCTCCCAACAGTGGAGACAGGTAGGGCCAACTCCTTGGAAAGGGTTTTGTACCCCTTGCCAGCCTTGTGACCCTCCACGATCTTGTCTCTGATGGCCTTGGAATGCTCCTTTGTCTTTCCCATGTTGACCATGTATGAGTGCTGTTCACAAGTTTGGGGAGGGTCTTAAATAGTCAGAAAAGGCTGGCAAAAGAGATCATTAATCCACACATGTGAAGCTCATTATTCTTGGTGCCTGAACTACTTCTTAATACTTTAGGGGGACCAAACAGAATTCTTGTGGTTTGAGGGGTTGAATAATAAATGACACTCTGAATTAACTTTTAAACGTTTTTAAAAAAAAATTAAAACAAAAATTTTTGCTGCAGTGCATTTCCCACTTCCAGGCTGATCTACAGTACAAATGTCACAATGCCAAGTTAATTCCGCATGTGTCAACCAGCTAAATCTGTAGGGGTTGAATACTACTTGTAGGCACTGTATATACACAAATACATATATACACAAATACAAATATACATGGATACATATATACACAGATACATATACACACAGATAGAGATACACAGATTTTTCTGTATTTTCATGACTATGAAAATTGTAAATTCACACTGAAGGCATCAAAACTATGAATTATCACATGTGGAATTATACATTACACTTTACAAAAAAGTGTGAAACAACTGAAAATATGTCTTATATTCTAGGTTCTTCACAGTAGCCACCTTTTGCTTTGATGACTGCTTTGCACACTCTTGGCATTCTCTTGATGAGCTTCAAGAGGTAGTCACCGGAAATGGTTTTCACTTCACAGGTGTGTCCTGTCAGGTTTAATAAGTGGGATTTCTGGCCTTATAAATGGGGTTGGAACCATCAGTTGTGTTGTGCAGAAGTCTGGTGGATACACAGCTGATAGTCCTACTGAATAGACTGTTAGAATTTGTATTATGGCAAGAAAAAAGCCGCTAAGTAAAGAAAAATGAGTGACCATCATTACTTTAACCCCTTACTGCCATCGGACGTACTATCCCGTCCATGGTACCTGGGCCCCTATGACCGGGGACGGGATAGTACGTCATAGGCGATCAGCTGCGCTCCTGAGGGGAGCGCAGCTGATCGCCGCCGGGTGTCAGCTGATTATCACAGCTGACACCCATGACTGTGTGTCAGGAGCGGTCACGGACCGCTCCCGGCACATTAACCCCTTGCACCACCGCGATCAAACATGATCGCGGTGTACTGGGGGCACAGGGGAGGATCGCGCAGGGTGGGGGCTCCCTGCGCGCCCCCCTGAGACCCTCAGAGCAGCGCGATGTGATCGCGCTGTTCTGAGGGCTTCCTCCCTCCCAGGACCCGGATCCAAGATGGCGCCGGGGTCCTGGAGGGAGGCGGCTACCTCAGTGCCTGCCGAGAGCAGGCACTGAGAAGCCTGCTGCACTGCCTGAGCGATCGCTGGTGTGACAGAGTGCTGTGCACACTGTCACACCAGCGATCTGATAAAATACTGTGATGTCCCACCCTGGGACAAAGTAAAAAAGTTAAAAAAGTAAAAATAAACATGTGTAAAAAAAAAATCCAAACTAAATAAAAAAAAAAAAAAATATTCCCCAATAAATTCACTTCTTCCTGTAAATAAAAAAAAAAAAACAATAAAAGTACACATATTTGGTATCGCCGCGTCCGTAACGACCCCCCCTATAAAATTGTCCCACTAGTTAACCCCTTTAGTGAACCCCTTAAAAAAAAAAAAAACACGAAGCAAAAAATCAATGCTTTATCATCATACTGCCGAACAAAAAGTGGAATAACACGCGATCAAAAAGACCGATATAAATAAACATGGTACCGCTGAAAACGTCATCTTGTCCCGCAAAAAACGAGCCATCATAAAGCATCATCAGCGAAAAAATAAAAAAGTTATAGCTCGCAGAATAAAGCG
>JARQOD010011982.1:0-21328 GCA_033576555.1 Oophaga sylvatica | reverse complement strand
GTCCGATTACAGAAGGGGTTAAACAGAAGGAAATGTTACACAACATCACCATCTATTGTCAGGTCAGCATAAAGTCCTCCTTTTCCTTATAATAAGTCCCAATCTGTTGCATATGCCAACACCCTTTCTCAACAATAAGGACTTATTCAATCAAACCCAACTTTTTTATTAGTCTCTGTTGTTTATCAGCATTCAATGCCTTTGTGAAAATGTCCGCTGTCATTTCTTCAGTAGGGCAATACTCCAACTTCAAGACTCCTTGATCCTGATGATCTCTCAAGAAATGCTATTTCACATCAATATGCTTGGTTCTTGGATTGACTCTTTCCATCTGAGCAAGAACAAGACATCCTTGATTGTTCTCTTTTAGTTTTGTTGGTTCCAACTGTGGTTGTCCTAATTCTGTCAACAATTGTCTTAACCACAGTACTTCTTGACTTGCATGTGCCGCTGCAACATATTCTGCTTCTGTTGAAGATAGTGTCACAATCTTACTTGTCCAACTTATTGGTCCACCTGAGAGAAAAAAAATATGTCCACTGGTAGATCTTCTGTCAGTTGGATCTCCAGCCCAATCTGCATCAACATATCCTGGTAAAATGCAATTATCACCTGTGGGTAATTCCAGCTTAACATTGCTAGTTCCTTTCAAATAACGTATTACTCTCTTCACGGCATTCCAATCAGCTTTATTTGGTTTTGATACCTTTCTACTCAGGATTCCTACTGCTGCTGCGATGTCTGGTCTTGTAACGGTCGCTAGATACAGTAGTTTTCCTATTGCTGTTCTGTATTCTTCATTGTTAGGTAGCATATTATCTTCACTGTTCATCTCTTTGAGATAATTAGTTTCCATTGGAGACTTTACTGTTTTTGCATCCTTTAGTCCAAATTTTTCTGTTATGTCTTGAATCATGTGATTTTGATTCAGTAGGAAACTTCCGTCTTCTTCTCTTTCTATCTGTATTCCTAGGTACTGTTCTACATTTCCCAAGTCTTTGATTTCAAAATGTTGTTTCAGGATTTTTAGAATGTTTTCTTTATCCCTTTCTTGTTTAAAACAAATCAAAATGCAAAATGTCATCTACATATATGAGTACATAAATCCATCTATTACTCAGCCTTTTTGCGTACAAGCATGGATCAGCTTTGCTGCTTTGAAATTTTCATTTGTTAGTACTTCCGTGATTTTGTCATTCCACGCTTTAGCTGCTTGCTTTAAACCATATATGCTTTTCTGTAGTTTACAAACTTTGTTTGGATTCTTTCATCTTTGAATCCTGGAGGTTTTTCCATGTAAATGTCTTCTGTTAAATCTCCATTCAAAAAAGCTGTCTTTACATCCAGATGTCTTAGTTCCATCTGTTCCATTGCTGCAACTGTAAGTAAAGTTCTTATTGTAGTGTGTTTGACAACTGGAGCAAATGTTTCATCATAGTCTTCTCCATATTTTTGAGAATACCCTTTAGCTACGAGTCTTGCTCGATATCTTTCAGGTGTGCCATCTGTTTGGTATTTTACTTTAAAAATCCATTTACATCCTATGGCTTTTCTTCCTTCTGGCAAATCTGTTCGTGTCCATGTATTTGAATCATGCATGGATTTAATTTCTGTTTCTGTTGCTTCTATCCAATTATTAGCTTCTTCTTCAGGATGTTTAGATATATCTTCCCAAGAGGTAGGCTCATAGATTTTTCTTATACTTGTCTTGTATGAGAGTCGTTTTGGTGGTTTTCCTTTGTTCTCTCTTATTGAATGTCTTGGTTCTGTGTCTGTTTGTAGTTGTGATTCTTCACTTTCAGTATTTTGTTCTTCATTAATTTCTACTTCTTTCTCAAAAGATATTTCTTCAGTTATGTCACTATTGTTTTTCTCATTTTTTGTTTCAACTGAAATCATAATGTCTTCATTTAAATCTTCAATGAATGTCACACTGTTACTCACTGTAGCTCTGTCTGTTTTGGGATCTAAGATTCTATATCCTTTGCAGTTTTCACTATATCCAACGAATATTCCTTCCATGGATCTGTTTTGAAGTTTGGAACGTTTTTCTGTTGAAATGAATATAAAAACTTTCCATCCAAAAACTTTTAAATGATTGACACTTGGTTTCATACCTTGCCACAGTTCATATGGAGTTTTCTTTCAGTTTTCTGGAAAAAAAAGTCAGTTCTGTAGATATGTAGATGTCATTGCTGCCTCACCCCAATATTTCTCTGGTAGTTTAGAATCTGTCAGCATACATCTCATCATTTCTGTTAGAGTTCTGTTTTTCCTTTCTGCTACTCCATTTTGTTCAGGTGTGTATGGAACAGTTTTCTGATGTTCTATTCCATTTTGTCTTAAGTAGTTTTCTATTCTGTGACCTGTAAATTCACCTCCATTATCACTTCTGATGACAATTGGCTTCCTTTGAAATTTGTTACTTGATCTTGTTACATAGTCTACAAGTTTATCAAAAACTTCACTTTTGTTCTTAATTAAGTATGTGACTGTGTATCTTGAGTAGTCGTCTATAAAAGTCAACATGTATCTATTGCCTCCTGATGTAGTCACTTTCATGGGTCCACATACGTCAGTATGCACCAAATCAAGTGGTTTTTCGCTTTTCATCTCACTTTCTTTTGGAATAGATATCCTTGTGGCTTTGGATTTTATACAACATTCACATCTTATGGTAATTGCGCAATCTGATATCTTTAAATCTTTTGTCAATTCTTTTCTCTGTAGTTCCCTTATACTGTCCGGGTGTCTATGTCCTAGACGTCTATGCCACATGTGAATACAGTTTTTGAGATCATGTGTACATACTTTCATCTGTTCCTTTGGTTTGTCAAAATGATATAATTGTTCATCTGCCTTGACTTTGGTTATCATCTTGTTTCCTGCAATAATTGCACACTCATTGTCTTTGAATTTTACTGTAAGTCCTTTTGCTGTTAAACATTTCACAGATAATAATCCGCCTTCCAATTTTGGAACATACAACACATCCTATACAAGTATCTTTGAATCTTGTCCGAGCTTGTTTGAACAATTTAGCATACCTTGTCCGATATCTTCTGCGGTTATTTTGCTTCCATCTGCAAGATAAATGGATTCTTTCTTATTTAAATCAAGATCAGTAAAGAAATTTTTGTCACTTGTCATATGACTCGTTGCTCCTGAATCAATAAACCAACCAAGTGATGATTTCTTGTCTGTTATTTTGAATGTGCCATTCCAATTATTCTCACACGAATCGGAAATTGTGTTTTTTACTTTCTGTGTATGCCTTTTATGTTGTAATTTTTGTTGTTCTGCTTTCCATATGGTACAGTCTTTCTTTAAATTACCTTTTTTCTTACATCTAAAGCATTCTCTTGTCTCTTTATTATAGTTTTTTTTTAATTCTGTAGCTTTAAGAGCGTTTTCACTGTCCTTATTAGTAGAAGAATCATTGCTTTGTTCTTTTCTTCTCTGATATTCATCTATGAGTCTTGTTTTCACAAAATCTAATGTAATGTTAGTTTCTGGTCTTGTCTCTAGTGCATTTATTAAAGCAGTATATGAATCTGGTAAACTGCACAACAATATAGCTGCTGTATGACTTTCTTTAATATCTTCACCAATAGATCTTAGCTGTGATATCACTTCCATCATTGATAATATATGCTTCTGCATGTCACTGTCTGCACATAGTCTCATACTGTAAAGCTTTCTTAATAAAAATAACTTGTCATTTAAGCTGGGTCTCTCATATAGCTTTCTTAATGCTTCCCACATTCCTTTCGCTGTTTCTTCATTTCTTATATGTATTAATTAAGCATCATCCACTAATAACAGCTAATAGTGGCTCTCAATTGTCTATTTTTCTTATCCCATGTCTGATTATCTTGATCAGGTCTATCTGTAGTGATTACTTCCCATAAATCATCTTTAGACAATAAGGGTATGTTTCCACGGTCAGGAAACAGTCAGGAATTGCTGCCTGTTTGACGCTGTGCGCTGGCGCAGCGTCAAACACGCAGTGTCCAGATGTTACAGCATAGTGGAGGGAATTTCAAGAAATCCCGTCTCCACTATGCTTAAAAACACGCAGGCGGAAGACCTGCGTTAACGGACATGCGACGCGTCTTTTTAGACCGCTGCATGTCCTATTCCCTTGCGGCGACGCTGCGTCGCCGCAAGGGAAATAACACAGGGCTGTGTAGCCCTGCGGTCATTCCGGATGTGTTCCGAACACATCCGGATTGACCTCGCGTTCACTAGGGGGCGGGGCTTTGGGCGGAGCGGACTTTCCGCTCCGTCCAAAGCGCTGTGGTCCCGGATCGTGGAACCACAGCCTTACATCTCTACTTTGAACTTCCATAGCTGATAGTTCTCATCATTCAGTTTAGCTACTGTGAGTTTTAGCTCTGTGCTACTTGTCATTTTGTAACTTATCTTACTTGTTTGGATAGACTTGCACTGAAGAATTATTCTGCATTCACCAGGGTCTTGCTGAGAGTTCCAGTGTCCTGGGTATCTGGTATTCTTGGTGCTTGGGATCTGTGGTGTCTGGATTCTCTGGTGTCTGGATTCTCTGTATCTGGGCACGCTATATCTGGGCACGCTATATCTGGGCCCATAACGGTGGCTCAGTGGATAGCACTACAGCCTTGCAGCGCTGGAGTCCTGGGTTCGAATCCCACCAAGGACAACATCTGCAAGGAGTTTGTATGTTCTCCCCTGTTTGCGTGGGTTTCCTCCGGGTACTCCGGTTTCCTCCCACACTCCAAAAACATACTGATAGGGAATCTAGATTGTGAGCCCCTTCGGGGACAGCGACGATAATGTGTGCAAACTGTAAAGCGCTGCGGAATATGTTAGCGCTATATAAAAATAAAGATTATTATTATTATAACCTGTTGCACAGCTTCTGAATCCACACCTTTGCAGTAGAAAACTTCACAGAGCAGGCTGCATGGGATAACAAGCTTTTACTTCTTACAACATGAGGTAAAAGGAAAATGTACAGTCATTTCAGCATTACATCAGGAAACCAGGAACAAAACGAAAGTGAAACTACAAGTGAGACTATTTCTTATACAATATATTAAACAGAAGGAAACGTTACACAACATCGCCATCTATTATCAGGTCAGCATAAAGTCCTCCTTTTCCTTATAATAAGTCCCAATCTGTTGTATATGCCAACAAAATCCATACTGAGAGAGCGTCTGTGTGTAACTCTGGAAATAAATACGGAGATTTAAATTTTCCCCTACACCGTATACAGCTATACGCTCCTGATACAGTACCATATATCTGCTGGTATTACTGTCAAATCCATACTGAGAGAGCGTCTGTGTGTGACTCCAGAAATATATAGTGAGATTTAAATTTTTCCCTACACCGTATACAGCTGTACGCTCCTCATGCAGTACCGTAAATCTGCTGGTATTTTTGGTACATTTTCCCAAACATGAGGAAGTATGGTGGAAGAGGCCGCGGATGTGGGTGGGGGGTCCAGCTGGTACTGATGGTGGTGGTGGTGGTGGTGCATCTGCCGGTAGCACAATAGCGCCTAAGGTAGGAGGTGTTGAGCCTGCGTCATCGTCTGGCTCCAGAAGGCCTGGAAGTCTCCCTTTTCTGGGAGTAGGTAAACCGCTTTTAAAGCCGGAGCTGTTATGTTTCGGTAACTGAGGAGAAATAGCAAAAGCGGTAATACACCAGAGAGGCTGGAACCTATTGGATTGCAGTAACCTGAACTAACCACACAACTAGAAGTAGCCGTGGAGCGTTCCTACGTTGATCCTAGACACCTCGTCACAGCCTGAAAGATAACTACACCCAAAGGCAGAAAGATGAAAGCTATCTGCCCGGAGCAGATCCCCAAAGAAAATAGGAAGCCCCCAAACATGTAATGGCAGTTAGACAAGAAGAAAGCACGGACACAGACAGAAAATATAATGAGCAAACGCTGGGGCCCAATCTGTCTAGACAGAAAAGTACAGGAAAGAATTCTGACTGCAATCCAACAAAAACCCTAACAAAAATACCAACACTTCTGATTGCCAAAAAAAACTGAGATCACACGATCTCATCTACCTAAATCAGATCTCTGGTGTAACAAAACGCTATTCAGCAAACAAAAAGTAACAAAGCAGCAAAGCAAAAGTGCAGACAAAAACGGAGCACAATTGCAGCGCCAGACCCCCAAAAGAGGACAGGCTGCAGTCCATTGCAAGCAGCAAACCAGCAATGAAAATCAAACAGAGGAAAAAAAATCAGCAAACACTTATCTGAAGGAGAGCAGGAAACTAGCAGTGCTTCAAGCAAGACCAAAAGGAACAATTGATAACCGGCAAGACTGCTGGGAACTCAGGCCACTTATATCCTACCATTCAGCGCCAGCTGAAGGCAATTCATTAATAAGTTCATTACCCTCAGCAACCACTGGAGGGAGCCCCAGCTCAGAAGCCGCCTCCAGCATATTCACAACACTGAGCATCAGGAACAGGTTTTGGCTTACAGTGCTGAAACAGCCTCCAGCTATATCGCCTCCTCTTCTGAAGTTTCAAAAACTGCAAGCACTGAGTCGTCAGTGCAGGCTCCTGGTCAGGAACAATACTTTTCCTTGTGTCCTTCATCCCCACCAAAAGTGAAGGATGCGGCAGCCACACTTCAGATTACTCTCTGGAGCTCTTTTCACATACCATGACTAATTTATCAAGTGAAATCCTGAATTCCCCAGTCCAAGATGAATATGACATGGAGTGCACTGATGCACAGGCAGTGCTATATGATTCTGATGGTACATTCACCTAAGCACTGCATTGCCCTCGTAGTCTACTGAGCCAGATTCTGACCCTGATGAAACTCAGGTGCCCTGTTGTGAATAGGCTGGAAATGAGTTCTGAGCAGAAGCTCCCTCTGGTGGTTACAAACGGTACTGGACTGTCCAGTGAAGATTGTGAGGATTGGGAATCAGGTGTTACTGACTGGTCTTATATAAGGGAGTCGCCTTCCCATCAGGGTTGCCGGTGATCAATTGTTCTGGTCTCAATCCTTGATTCCTGTTTCCTTGGTAGCCTGCTGTGTCGTGTCTGAATCTCCTGCTAACAGATAAGACATTTTCTTCTTTTTGTTTTTGTGCTTGATTTTTGCATTTTGTCCTGCACTTCTGTGGGGCCTTCAGGGTCCCCTCTGGGGGCTTTTGCCCTCTCAGTTCAGTTCAGCCACTGATGTTTGTCCCGGACCAGTGGAAAAAGAGTGTAATGTCTGAGATTCATTGTTCCACGTTGGCCGGTCATCCCGGAATTTTTGGTACCAGAGACTTGGTTAGTCGGTCCTTTTGGTGGTCTACCTTGTCTCGTGATGTCAGGGAGTTTGTGCAGTCCTGCGGGACTTGCTCTCGCTCCAAGCCTTGCTCTCGTTCTAGTGGTTTGTTGATGCCATTACCTGTGCCCAAGAGACCATGAACCCATATCTCTATGGATTTCATTTCCGACCTCCCTGTTTCTCAGAGAATGACCGTCATCTGGGTGATTTGCGATAGGTTTTTCAAGATGATACATCTTGTGCCATTACCTAAGTTACCTTCCTCCTCTGAATTGGTGCCTTTGTTCCTTCAGCACGTGGTTCGTTTACACGGCATTCCTGAGAACATTGTGTCTGACAGAGGAGTCCAGTTTGTTTCCAGATTTTGGAGGACCTTTTGTTCTAAAATTGGTGTTCAATTGTCTTTCTCCTCGGCGTTTCATCCTCAGACCAATGGTCAAACTGAGAGAACAAACCAGACATTGGAGACTTATCTAAGATGCTTTGTGTCTGCTTATCAGGATGACTGGGTCTCTTTTTTGCCTTTGGCTGAGTTTGCTCTTAATAATAGGGCTAGCTCTGCCACTTTGATGTCTCCATTTTTCTGTAATTCTGGGTTTCATCCTCGATTTTCTTCGGGACAGACGGAGGCTTCTGTCTGTCCAGGTGTTGACTCTGTTGTGGAGCGTATGCAACAGATTTGGGACCAGGTAGTGGAGAGGTTGTCCCTCTCTCAGGAGAGGGCCCAGCGGTTTGCTAACCGGCATAGGACTGATGGTCCTCGGTTTAAAGTGGGGGACTTGGTTTGGTTGTCCTCAAGAAATATTCCTATGAGAGTGGCATCTCCTAAATTTAAGCCTAGGTTCATTGGACCTTATAAGATCATGGAGATTCTTAATCCTGTTTCTTTTCGTTTGCTTCTTCCAGGGACATTTAAGATCCATAACGTGTTCCACAAGTCCTTGTTGAAGAGGTTTGTTGAGCCAGTGGTTCCTACTACTGTGCCTCCTGATCCTGTTTTGGTTGAGGGCAATCTGGAGTATGTGGTTGAGAAAATATTGAATTCTCGTTTTTCTAGATGGAAACTCCAGTATTTGGTTAAATGGAGAGGTTATGGTCAGGAAGACAATTCTTGGGTGTTTGCTTCGGACATCCATGCTAGGAGACCATCCGTGTGTATCATAGAACTCATCCTGACCGACCTGGTTGCTCAAATGAGGGTTCGGTGACCCCTCCTCAAGGGGGGGGTACTGTTGTGAATCTCTGACAACTCTGACAACTGGCTGAACTGAACTGAGAGGGCAAAAGCCCCCAGAGGGGACCCTGAAGGCCCCCACAGAAGTGCAGGACAAAATGCAAAAATCAAGCACAAAAACAAAAAGAAGAAAATGTCTTATCTGTTAGCAGGAGATTCAGACACGACACAGCAGGCTACCAAGGAAACAGGAATCAAGGATTGAGACCAGAACAATTGATCACCGGCAACCCTGATGGGAAGGCGACTCCCTTATATAAGACCAGTCAGTAACACCTGATTCCCAATCCTCACAATCTTCACTGGACAGTCCAGTACCGTTTGTAACCACCAGAGGGAGCTTCTGCTCAGAACTCATTTCCAGCCTATTCACAACAGTGCCCCTTCCCGCATGCTATACCACCTTACATGGTGACACAGAGGAAGGTGCAGATGAAATTGAAGAGAAGGTGATGGATGACCCGGTTGTTGACCCGGATTGGCATCCATTGGGGAAGAGGGTGCCGCTGGCAATATCTCAGAAGAGGAGGATCCTCAGCAGGTATCATGATCGCAGCTGCGGTTATCTGGCAGGCCAAAAATGTGTTAAAAAAACAAAAAGAATTGCAGGACAGCTTGGCCACACGGTCAAATTAGCACAGCGTGCAAGCCTTGAAAAGTTTTCCCATAGTAGGAAGAGTGCAGTGTGGCACTTTTTTGACCAAAATGCCATTGATGAGGCAAAGGTTATCTGTAAGAAGTGCGTAAGGACCTTTAGCCAAGGGAAAAATCTCAGACATTTGAATACCAGTTGCATGCTTAGACATGTAAACACCATACACTTGCAAGCGTGGACGGACTACAAAACCTCACTGGCTTTGAACGCCTACATTGCCAAACTGATCTCATTAGAGATGATGCCCTTCCGTTTGGTTGAAAGCGCAGCGTTCCGAGAGCTCATGGTCTACGTTGTCCCACGCTATGACCTACCCAGTCGGCACTTCTTTTCTAGAAAAGCCATCCCTGCCCTCCACCTGCATGTGAAAGACCGCATTGTCCATGCACTCAAACAATCAGTGAGTGGAAAGGTGCACCTCACAACAGATGCATGGGCCAGTAGGCATGGCCAGGGCCGTTACGTGTCCATCACTGCGCACTGGGTGAATGTGGTGGATGCAGGGTCCACAGGGGACAGCGGCGGTGGGACAGTGTTGCCTAGCCCACGGTATAGGCAACAGTTGGCTGTAGGCGTTCGACCCTCCTCCTCCAGAAGCGAAAGCTCGTCGACAGAGCGCAGTCGCACAAGCTCTCCGTCCGCAGCTGCCGGTGTGGCACACGAGGTGTCCCACTATCGAACAGCTAGTGATAAGTGTCAGCAGGCTGTTTTAAAGATGATGTCTTTGGGCGACAATAGACACACCGCGGAGGTACTGGCCGACTACTTGCAGCAAGAAACTGAGTCATGGCTGGGCAGTCTACATCTTGAGCCAGGCAAGGTAGTCAGTGATAACGGCCATAATTTTGTGGCGGCCATAGCACTGGCAAAACTCAGACACATACCTTGCCTGGCTCACACCTTGAACCTGGTGGTGCAATGCTTCATAAATAATTATCCGGAGTTACCAGCCCTGCTCCATAAGGTGCGAAGACTGTGCTCGCACATCCGTCGCTCGCCCGTAGACTCCAGTCATATGCAAAGGCTGCAGCGATCGCTCCACTTCCCCAAGCACCGCCTAATCATAGACGTTGCAACAAGGTGGAACTCCACCATGCACATGGTTGAGAGACTGTGCGAACAGAGGCAGGCTGTAATGCATTTGTGGGAGGATATACGGGCAGGCTGTTTGAGGGCAGACATGGAGTTGTCGGGTGTGCAGTGGTCAAAGCTGAAAGACCTCTGTAAAGTCCTTCAGTGTTTTGAGGAATGCACACGGCTGGTAAGCGCAGACGACGCCATCAAAGGATGAGCATCCCACTTATGCGTCTGCTCATGCAAACTTTGATGCACATTAAGGATCAGGCGTCTGCAGCGGAGGAGGAAGAGGAGGAGGGAAGCCTTGATGATATAGTCAGCCATTGTCTGCTCAGGGAACTGTCCTGGACGAGGTGGAGGAAGAAGAGGAAGAGGAGGAGGATGATGGGGATGATTATTTTGGGGAGGAGGATGCTTCTCAGGGGGCAAGAGAAAATGTTGGCTTGCCAAGGTCAGGTACAGGGTTTGTGCGTGACTGGAGGGATGTGGATTTGGCAGAAAGTGCTCCTCCACCCACCACTGGCAGTGCATCATTGATACCTGGAACATTAGCCCACATGTGTGATTATGTCTTGCGGATCCTAAAAATGAACCCCCACATTGCCAAAATTTTGAAGGATGACGACTACTGGTTGGCCAGCATCCTCGATCTACGCTAGAAAGGCAAATTACAGAACATCATGCCACAGGAGAACCTAGAGCTAATATTGGCGAACAAACAAGCAACAAGCATCAGCAGCGGTGCAGGTTCTACCACGAGCCGTACTGGGCAACATGGAAGAGGTGTTCGTGGTGCACACAGCCAAAGTGGCGTTGGAGACAGGGGTTTCATGACCATGTTGTGGACTGATTTCTCGAGTACCGCTCACACGACTGGTAATACTGAATCGATTGCAACAGACAGGAGACAGCAGTTGTCAACTATGGTTCAAAATTACCTCTCCTCCCCTATCGATGTTTACTGTCCTCCACTCCCTCCCTGACTTTTATTTGCCATTGACTTGCATTGGGGTCGGGTCTCCGACTCTTGGCGAAACCCAGCCGATAGTCGGCCGAC
The DNA here is from genome assembly GCA_033576555.1 of Oophaga sylvatica. Lineage (NCBI taxonomy): Eukaryota > Metazoa > Chordata > Amphibia > Anura > Dendrobatidae > Oophaga > Oophaga sylvatica. The sequence goes on along the minus strand of JARQOD010011982.1, from coordinate 10,000 downwards.
TTCGTTCGACTCGACTTTTGGAAAAGTCGAGCCGACCAAAAACCGACTCGACCCTCCCGGAAAGGGAAAGTCGCTCATCTCAATTCATCATTTTTATCTGATAAATCAATAATACACATGAAAATAAGCATTTTTTTCTTATTAGAGAAATCTGCTTCTTTCATTGCCAGAACTGATTTTCAATTTTCAAAATTCTCTATTTCCGGGTAAAATCTATATTAATTGAAGACAGATCGTTACATTACTGAGAGGAGATGACAGTTGTTTCTGATAATATTCTATGTAAGTGTAAGGTTCTGTGTACATGTTCCTGAAACTCAGTTTGTTCGTCAGCCATTTTACTTTCTGTCTTGCTGCAGCTATCTTGCCCTCAGTCAATATGGAGTTTCCAGCTTGCATGTTCCCGCCCTGATTCTCTCCTCTTGCTTCTTAAGCAGCCACAGCTGAGCAATCAGTGCTTCAGAATCAAGCCTGCAGTGAACCTGTGACCTGACTCCTGAAAGCCTTGGACTTGTACTCCAGTTATTTCCTATTGTGGAACTTTGGAACACTCGTGGACTTTGGAACCTTGCTATTTTGATAAATCCACGTTTGCATGGACTTACGGTAACAGAGAAGAGATCCTGAACCTGTTGTGGAGAGTGATTGCTGAGCTTAAGTTACTCTGGCCTGCTGTGTCTCCTGCTTTTGTATCTGCAAACTGTGTGACTATTATTGCCACTTGTATGAAGTAATACAAGACCTTCTATATCAAACCTGTGACTCCTGTGTTTTCATCGCACCCAAGCACAAGACACTATATGAACTGTACTACTTACATTACAAGATTCTGAAGCCAAACGTTAGTGTCTGCTGGGTCTGGAAAGGCTGTGTCTGCTGTAACTGTGGATATCGGATGTCCGGTTGTACTTTCTGTGATGACAGTGGTTGTGACTTCTCACAACCATTCCAGGTGAGCAATTCCCTTAAGTTTTTTTTTCTGCAGTGTTACCACAGGTAAACACTATTGTTTTTTTTCTTTTCTCTTTTTTGTCTGCTGTAACTGTGGATATCAGATGTCCGGTTGAACTTTCTGTGATGATAGTGGTTGTGACTTCTCACAACCATTCCAGGTGAGCAGTTCCCTTAATTTTTTTTTCTCTCTGCAGTGTTACCACAGGTAAACACTATTGTTTTTTTTTTTTCCTCTCCTCTCCTTCCAGTACTCCTGTCTTAAAAGATCTGGAAAATGGAGGCCCGCATAAAGGAACTTTGCGGAGTGACTGATAATATCCTTGCAGATTTGCAGAATATAAAGACCCGTTTTACAAACCTACAGGACCTCACTAATCACAATTTGCAAGTGTTTGGACAGACTGCCCAGGATTTGCGAGCCAGGATTGAGGTTCTAGAGGAGCGAGTCCAGGCTCCTGCCGTAGCCCCGAGTTCTGGGATTCCCAAGTTGCCCCCTTTTCGTTTTGGCGGTGAACGTGAGAAATTCAGGGGTTTATTAATCAATGCAATCTTTTTTTTCTGCACATGCTTCACAATTTCCCACTGAACGATCTAAGGTGCTTACTATAATTATGTTGCTTACCAACAAGGCTTTGATGTGGGCAAACCCTCTGATTGAGACTGAGGATGAATGTTTGGATCATCTTGATGCTTTCATTTCAGCCATGGGGCAGGTGTTTGATGACCCCAATCGAGGTGCAACAGCTGAAGCAGCCATGTTAGCTTTGCGCCAAGGTAAGCACTCGGTAGCTGAATATGTCTTGGATTTCAGGAGATGGGCCCTTGATACCACCTGGGACAGTTCCGCCAAAAAATCTATTTTTCGAAAAGGGTTATCTCCACTGATTAAGGATGAACTTGCTCGTGCCGACCCTCCCACTGCGTTAGGTGACTTTATTAACTACTGCATCGTATTGATACTCGTCTGACTGAACGCAGGCAAGAGAGATGGTTCGAAAGCAATCGCACTAACCTTTTCCTACCTTCCTCTCCAGCTAAGGAACCTTTGAGTAGGATTACACGGGAACCTGAACCCATGCAGGTAGACTCTTTACAACGACGGGTTAGTGATGCACGCAAGGAACATCGTTTTAAGGAGAATCTATGTTTCTATTGTGGTAAGTCAGGGCACTTCATTATAAACTGCCCCAGCCGTTCTCGTAAGACTACTGCAGCACTCATTCACTGTGAGTGTTGCGAGAGGGGATCTGTCAGGTCCGAGCCTCAGGCTCCAGAGAGATCTGCAGCAACAGATCTTGATTTCTCGGACTTAAACTCCGTTACCTCTGAGGACGTTGACTGTGTAAACGCTGCCATTTTTCAAGTTTCCTCAGCGGTGTCCCAGCTGAGTTGTAAGAAAAATAATTCTCATTGCTTTCTTTCCATCAAACTCTGGGTTGACTCAGCTTGGGTGTCTAGCTCTGCTATGATCGACTCAGGGGCAAGTGGAAATTTTATGGATGTCTCCTTTGCTCTGAAACAGGGGATACGTTCAGTGAAGAAGGCTACTCCAGTACAGATGGAAACTGTGGATGGCTCCCTGCTGACCTCTGGACCAGTGGATCAGGAAACAGAGCCTTTGAGGGTTCTTATGGGTAAAGATCATCAAGAGAAACTGTCCTTTATGCTTATCTCTTCTCCCCACTTTCCCATTATTCTAGGGCTACCATGGCTGCAGGCTCAGAATCCTACCATTAACTGGAGACCAAGGAATTACACTTTCCAGAGAAACAGATGAGTCCAAAAGTTTCAGCTTGCTCTGTTCCTAAAGGAACCATGTCAGTCCCTGAACTACCAGCTGTATACCAGGACTATGTGGATTTATGTGACAAGAAGAACGCTGACCAGCTTCCTCCTCACCGTCCATATGATTGTCCAATTGAATTATTGCCTGGAGCAGAGATACCTTTTGGTAAGATCTACCCCCTGGCGGGGCCCGAGCTAAAGGCTTTAAAGGATTACATAGACGAAAATCTAGCCAAGGGCTTCATACGCCCCTTTCATCTCCTGCAGGTGCACCCATCTTCTTTGTAAAGAAGAAAGATGGATCTCTGAGACCCTGCGTAGACTATAGGGAACTCAATAAGGTTACTATTAGAAACCGTTATCCATTGCCTTTAATCCCTGAATTATTGGAGAGAGTGCGACATGCCAAAATTTTCTCTAAACTAGATCTTCGTGGGGCCTATAACTTAGTCCGTATTAGACCTGGGGATGAATGGAAGACTGCATTCAGGTCACGCTATGGACACTTTGAATATCTAGTTATGCCTTTTGGTCTGAGTACCGCCCCAGCCACTTTCCAACACTTGGTGAATGACATCTTCAGGGATCTCCTAGATACATTCGTGGTGATTTATTTGGATGATATTCTAATTTTTTCTAACTCCACAGAGGAACATCATGGACATGTGAGAATGGTCTTGGAACGTCTAAGACAAAATCATCTTTATATCAAACTTGAAAAGTGCGAATTCCATAGGACCGAAATTCAATTTCTGGGGTATGTACTGTCTACACAAGGAATTAGTATGGATGGAAGCAAAACCCAAGCCATCAAGGATTGGCCAAGTCCTAGAAATGTGAAGGAGGTACAGCGCTTCATCGGGTTTGCCAACTTCTATAGACGTTTCATTAGGAATTTCTCTGAGGTAGTGTCACCTATCACCCAACTTACCCAGAAAGAGTCTAGGTTCTCCTGGACTCCCCAAGCCCAGGAAGCATTTTCCCGTCTAAAAGATAAATTTACCACTGCACCTATCCTAGTACATCCCAACCCCGAGCTTGCCTTCATAATAGAGGTGGATGCTTCAGACTGTGCCGTTGGAGCTATACTCTCTCAGAGAACAGGTGAGAAGAATGTCTTGCATCCCTGTGCCTTTTTCCCAGCAGTTGTCTTCGGCTGAGAGGAACTACGATGTGGGCAATAGAGAGTTGTTGGCCATTATTGCCGCCTTCAAAGAATGGAGACACCTTCTTCAGGGAGCTGCACAGCAAATAGTCGTCCTGACAGACCATCGTAACCTTGAATTTATCAGGTCGGCTAAGTGCCTGACTCCTCGCCAGGCTCGCTGGAATCTTTTCTTAAACCAATTTAATTTTATCATTTCTTATAGACCAGGATCGCGCAATGGAAAGGCTGATGCACTCTCTAGGATTTACTCAGCAGAGACACGTCCAATTACTCCTCCTAAGACTATTCTTCCTGACTCTAGATTCCTGGGAGTGATTCATAATCAAGACCTACTTAAGGACATCAAGGAAGCATACCATGCGGATTCCTTTTTGGCACAACCCCCAAGGGACGTAAGTCTTGTCTTTAAGAATGGTGTGTGGATTCAGGGACAACGCCTGTATATTCCTGAAACAGTTAGATTGAGAGTATTGCAACTCATTCACGATTCCAAGATAGCTGGGCATAGAGGAATTCTAAAGACACAGGAATTTCTTTCTCGTTTCTTTTGGTGGCCCACTTGCAGGAAGGATGTTTTAAACTATGTCACTTCATGTGAAGTCTGTGCAAGATGCAAAACACCTCGCTCCTCACCAACTGGTCTGTTACAGCCTCTTCCCACCCCGTCCCGCCCGTGGGGATCCATTTCTATGGACTTCATTGTGGAGTTACCAACCTCTCAAGGGAAGAACACCATTCTAGTGGTGGTTGACCGTCTAACAAAGGCAGCTCATTTTATCCCTTGTGTCGGCTTACCCACTGCAAAACAGACATCAGATTTGATGATTAAAGATGTGTTTCGCTTACATGGAGTACCGGATGAGGTTATTTCGGATCGAGGGTGCAATTCACTTCTAGGTTTGGCAAAATTTCTGTGCAGCATTGGACATTAAAGTAAACCTTTCTTCTGCTTTTCATCCCCAGACTAATGGACAGACCGAACGAACCAATCAAACCCTGGAGCAGTATCTCCGCTGCTTTATCTGCCACCTACAGGATGATTGGGTGGATCTACTTCCATTAGCTGAGTTCTCTTATAACAACTCTCAGAGCGCCTCCACTAAGCAGTCTCCTTTTTACTCTAATCTAGGTTATCATCCTAACATTCTACCACGATTTCCCATAGAAACGCCTTTACCAGCAGTGGCTGAAAGAATCACGTCTTTACAGAAGAATATGGATCTTCTAAAGGAGAATCTGGAATCGGCTCAGGAAAGGTACAAGAAAGCAGCAGATAAATTTCGTAAACCTGCACCAGCTTTCAAGGTAGGAGACCTGGTCTGGCTGTCAACCAGAAATCTTAAGTTAAGGATTCCATCGTCTAAGTTGGGACATAAGTACATTGGACCCTATAAAATCAGTAAAATTATAAGTGCCGTTGCTTGTCGTCTTCAACTGCCCAGAACTATGAGAATCCACCCTGTCTTTCATGTATCCCTACTAAAGGCTGCGACACCCAATACGTTTCCTGGACGTTCTTCTCCTTGCCCTGACCAAGTGCTAGTCGATGGTCAGGAAGAATTTGTGGTGGAAAGGATTTTAGATTCCAGGTTGTATAGAAATCAGTTACAATATCTGATTAAATGGCAGGGCTACCCAGTGGAGGACAACTCATGGGAACCGGTCAATAACGTTAATGCTCCTCGCTTGCTCCGTCAGTTTCATCAGAGGTACCCACACAAGCCTGGTCTGAGGTCATCCGGAGGTTGTCCCTAAGGGGGGAGTAATGTAAGGTTCTGTGTACATGTTCCTGAAACTCAGTTTGTTCGTCAGCCATTTTACTTTCTGTCTTGCTGCAGCTATCTTGCCCTCAGTCAATATGGAGTTTCCAGCTTGCATGTTCCCGCCCTGATTCTCTCCTCTTGCTTCTTAAGCAGCCACAGCTGAGCAATCAGTGCTTCAGAATCAAGCCTGCAGTGAACCTGTGACCTGACTCCTGAAAGCCTTGGACTTGTACTCCAGTTATTTCCTATTGTGGAACTTTGGAACACTCGTGGACTTTGGAACCTTGCTATTTTGATAAATCCACGTTTGCATGGACTTACGGTAACAGAGAAGAGATCCTGAACCTGTTGTGGAGAGTGATTGCTGAGCTTAAGTTACTCTGGCCTGCTGTGTATCCTGCTTTTGTATCTGCAAACTGTGTGACTATTATTGCCACTTGTATGAAGTAATACAAGACCTTCTATATCAAACCTGTGACTCCTGTGTTTTCATCGCACCCAAGCACAAGACACTATATGAACTGTACTACTTACATTACAGTAAGAGAGATGGGGAGGAGGGAGGAGTTCTGCATTTAGCTCCTCCCTCCTCCTCCCTCCCCTCTACATAGAGTACTATCAGCACCAACTGTCATCTTTGAGTTGGCATTAGCGTTGTCCAAATATCATTGTCTATCTAGATTTAGTAAAAATACAGAGACCAATATATATACACAATATGGCAGCCTAATAGGAGCTGATATTGACAATGACATGGAAAACAACAATGTCCCCTGCCCCCTACAGCTGTGACCCCTGAGATCAACCCTCCTGTATAGAAGAATAACACATTATAGGAGCACTACACCTAACTATGGTGATGCCTTATAATTCATACGTCATCTCACAGAACAACACCACAATGAGCAATAACAAAGCATGACATGGCTGATAACAGAGAACACTACAGTCATGGCCAAAAGTTTTGAGAATGACACAAATATTAATTTTTACAAAGTCTACTGCTTCACTTTTTCTAATGGCAATTTGCATATACTCCAGAATGTTATAAAGAGTGATCAGCTTAACAGCAATTACTTGCAAAGTCAATATTTGGCTAGAAAATGAACTTTATCCCCCAAAACACATTTCAACATCATTGCAGCCCTGCCTTAAAAGGACCAGCTAACCTCTTTTCAGTGATTGCTCCATTAACACAGGTGTGGGTTTTGATGAGGACATGGCTGGAGATCAATCTGTCATGATTAAGTAAGAATGACACCACTGGACACTTTAAAAGGAGGCTGGTGCTTGGCATCATTGTTTCTCTTCTGTTAACCATGGTTATCTCTAAAGAAACACGTGCAGTCATCATTGCAATGCACAAAAATGGCCTAACAGGGAAGAGTATCGCAGCTAGAAAGATTGCACCTCAGTCAACAATCTATCGCATCATCAAGAACTTCAAGGAGAGAGGTTCCATTGTTGCCAAAAAGTCTCCAGGGCACCCAAGAAAGACCAGCAAGTGCCAGGACCGTCTCTTAAAAGTGTTTCAGCTGCGGGATCGGGCTACCAACAGTGCAGAGCTTGCTCAGGAATGGCAGCAGGCAGGTGTGAGTGCATCTGCACGCACTGTGCGGCGGAAACTCTTGGAGCAAGGCCTGGTGTCAAGGAGGGCAGCAAAGAAGCCACTTCTCTCCAGAAAAAACATCATGGACAGACTGATATTCTGCAAAAGGTACAGGCAGTTGACTGCTGAGGACTGGGGTAAAGTTATTTTCTCTGATGAATCCCCTTTTCGATTGTTTGGGACATCAGGAAAACGCCTCATTCGGAGAAGACAAGGTGAGCGCTACCACCAGTCTTGTCTCATGCCAACTGTTAAGCATCCTGAAACCATTCATGTGTGGGGTTGCTTCTCAGCCAAGGGAATCGGCTCTCTCACAGTCTTGCCTAAAAACACAGCCATGAATAAAGAATGGTACCAGAATGTCCTCCAAGAGCAACTTCTCCCAACCCTCCAAGAGCAGTTTGGCGATCAACAATGCCTTTTCCAGCATGATGGAGCACCTTGCCATAAAGCAAAGGTGATAACTAAATGGCTCAGGGAACAAAACATAGAGATTTTGGGTCCATGGCCTGGAAACTCCCCAGATCTTAATCCCATTCAGAACTTGTGGTCAATCATCAAGAGACGGGTGGACAAACAAAAACCTAAAAATTCTGACAAAATGAAAGCATTGATTGTGCAAGAATGGACTGCTATCAGTCAGGATTTGGTCCAGAAGTTGATTGAGAGCATGCCAGGGAGAATTACAGAGGTCCTGAAGAAGAAGTGTCAACACTGCAAATATTGACTTGCTGCATTAACTCATTCTAACTGTCAATATAAGCTTTTGTTACTCATATGTTTGCAATTATATTTCTGTCTGTGATAAAAACATCTGTCAAACACACACATAAAAACCAGAGGGCAGCAGATCATGTGAAAATATAATATTTATGTCATTCTCAAAACTTTTGGCCATGACTGTACATGATGATATAATAAAAATTCAGATTTCAAATAAATAAAAAATTATGTAGGCCTTAGGCTACTTTCACAATTGCGTTTTTTTGCGCTGCGTTTCGAGCGCACATGAAGCGCATTAAAAAAGCGCAAACGCTTGTAAACGCTGCGATTTTTAGTCGAATCAGCATGAGCATTTCGACAAAAAAACGCAGCGTTTGTCTGCGATTTCATGCATTTTTGCATGCGTTTGCGTTTTTTTGGCGCATGCGTTATCTATGTGTCACATTTCTATAATCTCTGTCTCTACCATCTAACATCTGTCTCCATCATCTCTGTCTCCATCATCTGTCTCCATCATCTCTGGCTCTATCATCTCTGTCTCCATCATCTCTGTCTCCATCATCTGTCTCCATCATCTCTGGCTCCATCATCTCTGTCTCCATCATCTCTGTCTCCATCATCTGTCTCCATCATCTCTGGCTCTATCATCTCTGTCTCCATCATCTCTGTCTCCATCATCTGTCTCCATCATCTCTGTCTCCATCATCTCTGTCTCCATCATCTGTCTCCATCATCTCTGTCTCCATCATCTCTGTCTCCATCATCTGTCTCCATCATCTCTGGCTCTATCATCTCTGTCTTCATCATCTCTGTCTCCATCATCTCTGGCTCTATCATCTCTGTCTTCATCATCTCTGTCTCCATCATCTCTGTCTCCATCATCTGTCTCCATCATCTCTGGCTCTATCATCTCTGGCTCCATCATCTCTGTCTCCATCATCTGTCTCCATCATCTCTGGCTCCATCATCTCTGTCTCCATCATCTCTGTCTCCATCATCTCTGTCTCCATCATCTGTCTCCATCATCTCTGGCTCTATCATCTCTGTCTCCATCATCTCTGTCTCCATCATCTCTGTCTCCACCATCTGTCTCCATCATCTGTCTCCATCATCTCTTTCTCCATCATCTCTGTCTCCATCATCTGTCTCCATCATCTCTGGCTCTATCATCTCTGTCTCCATCATCTCTGTCTCCATCATCTCTGTCTCCATCATCTCTGGCTCCATCATCTCTGGCTCCATCATCTCTGGCTCCATCATTTACAGAAAAATCGTGTGCATGCAAAAGCGCTGACAAGCGCAAAGCCATGCGCACGCCAGCGCCCCCATAGACTGCAATGTTATTTTTTGCGCATAGCATGCGCACACGTGCGCACGCGTTTTTTTTAAAGCGGTGGACCGAAAAAAAAAAGCAACATGTAGCGTCTAGCGCGTATGGGCGCACACCGGGAATATGCGCAGCGCATGACAAACGCACATGAACGCGTGCAAGCGCTAGACCCTGCGCCCGCCATGTTAAAGATAGGGGAACATTGCACATGCGTCCGATAGCGCAAGATGCGCTGCGCGATAAAACGCAAGTGTGAAAGTAGCCTTACTTTGCCAAAGGCGCCCCTACCCAAGACCTGGTGGATGTTGAAGCGGCTGATGTTAAGCCTGGCATAGGGGCTGGATGATCCAGCGTCTCCGCTGCATCCAGATGTTGGCTCCTCCAATCCGTTGTTGACTCGTCTCCTCTTCTTCGTGATCTTGAATCCGGTCACCCTGTCCTCTTCTCTCTTCCTCTTCTCTCTTCTCCTCGCTCTCTTCTCCGCATCCAGTAGTCGCCATGGTCAATAATATCTTCCCGTCTGTAGACCTCCGTCCAATCGCTTCAGCCAACTGTTGAAAGTAAACGGCAGTTGGTCGTGTGCAGGTGACCAGAGGTGACAGGACCCTCAGGTGGCACCTGCCAGGCAGCCGCTCCTGGCCCTGCTCTGCCCTATACAATGTGGTGTG
>JARQOD010011981.1:0-21329 GCA_033576555.1 Oophaga sylvatica | reverse complement strand
TTAGGATGATAACCTAAATTAGAGAAAAAAGGAGACTGTTTAGTGGAGGCACTCTGAGAGTTGTTGTAAGAGAACTCAGCCAATGGAAGTAGATCCACCCAATCATCCTGTAGGTGGCAGATAAAACAGCGGAGATACTGCTCCAGGGTTTGATTGGTTCGTTCGGTTTGTCCATTAGTCTGGGGATGAAAAGCAGAAGAAAGGTTTACTTTAATGTCCAATGCTGCACAGAAATTTTGCCAAAACCTAGAAGTGAATTGCACCCCTCGATCCGAAATAACCTCATCCGGTACTCCATGTAAACGAAACACATCTTTAATCATCAAATCTGATGTCTGTTTTGCAGTGGGTAAGCCGACACAAGGGATAAAATGAGCTGCCTTTGTTAAACGATCAACCACCACTAGAATAGTGTTCTTCCCTTGAGAGGTTGGTAATTCGACAATGAAGTCCATAGAAATGGATCCCCACGGGCGGGACGGGGTGGGAAGAGGCTGTAACAGACCAGTTGGTGAAGAACGAGGTGTTTTGCATCTTGCACAAACCTCACACGAAGTGACATAATCCAAAACATCCTTCCTACAAGTGGGCCACCAAAAGAAACGAGAAAGAAATTCCTGTGTCTTTAGAATTCCTCTATGCCCGGCTATTTTGGAATCATGAATGAGTTGCAATACTCTCAATCTGACTGTTTCAGGTATATACAGACGTTGTCCCAGAATCCACACACCATTCTTAAAGACAAGACTTACGTCCCTTGGGGGTTGAGCCAAAAAAGAATCCGCATGGTATGCTTCCTTGATGTCTTTAATTAGGTCTTGATGATGAATCACTCCTAGGAATCTAGAGTCAGGAAGAATAGTCTTAGGAGGAGTAATTGGACGTGTCTCTGCTGAGTAAATCCTAGAGAGTGCATCAGCCTTTCCATTGCGCGATCCTGGTCTATAAGAAATAATAAAATTAAATTGGTTTAAGAAAAGATTCCAGCGAGCCTGGCGAGGAGTCAGGCACTTAGCCGACCTGATAAACTCAAGATTACGATGATCTGTCAGAACGACTATTTGCTGTGCAGCTCCTTGCAGAAGGTGTCTCCATTCTTTGAAGGCGGCAATAATGGCCAACAACTCTCTATTGCCCACATCGTAGTTCTTCTCAGCCGAAGACAACTGCTGGGAAAAGAAGGCACAGGGATGCAAGACATTCTTCTCACCTGTTCTCTGAGAGAGTATAGCTCCCACGGCACAGTCTGAAGCATCCACCTCTATTATGAAGGCAAGCTCTGGGTTGGGATGTACTAGAATAGGTGCAGTGGTAAATTTATCTTTTAGACGGGAAAATGCTTCCTGGGCTTGGGGAGTCCAGGAGAACTTAGACTCTTTCCGGGTAAGTTGGGTGATAGGTGACACTACCTCAGAGAAATTTCTAATGAAACGTCTATAGAAGTTTGCAAACCCGATGAAGCGCTGTACCTCCTTCACATTTCTAGGACTTGGCCAATCATTGATGGCTTGGGTTTTACTTCCATCCATACTAATTCCTTGTGTAGACAGTACATACCCCAGAAATTGAATTTCGGTCTTATGGAATTCACACTTTTCAAGCTTGATGTAAAGATGATTTTGTCTTAGACGTTCCAAGACCATTCTCACATGTCCATGATGTTCCTCTGTGGAGTTAGAAAAAATTAAAATATCATCCAAATAAATTACCACGAATGTATCTAGGAGATCCCTGAAGATGTCATTCACCAAGTGTTGGAAAGTGGCTGGGGCGGTACTCAGACCAAAAGGCATAACCAGATATTCAAAATGTCCATAGCGTGACCTGAATGCAGTCTTCCATTCATCCCCAGGTCTAATACGGACTAAGTTATAGGCCCCACGAAGATCTAGTTTAGAAAAAATTTTAGCATGTCGCACTCTCTCCAATAACTCAGGGATTAAAGGCAATGGATAACGGTTTCTAATAGTAACCTTATTAAGTTCCCTATAGTCTACGCATGGTCTCAGGGATCCATCTTTCTTCTTTACAAAGAATATGGGTGCCCCTGCAGGAGATGAAGAGGGGCGTATGAAGCCCTTGGCTAGATTTTCGTCTATGTACTCTTTTAAAGCCTTCAGCTCGGGCCCCGCCAGGGGGTAGATCTTACCAAAAGGTATCTCTGCTCCAGGCAATAATTCAATTGGACAATCATATGGACGGTGAGGAGGAAGCTGGTCAGCGTTCTTCTTGTCACATAAATCCACATAGTCCTGGTATACAGCTGGTAATTCAGGGACTGACATGGTTCCTTTAGGAACAGAGCAAGCTGAAATTTTTTGACTCATCTGTTTCTCTGGGAAGTGTAATTCCTTGGTCTCCCAGTTAATGGTAGGATTCTGAGCCTGCAGCCATGGTAGCCCTAGAATAATGGGAAAGTGAGGAGAAGAGATAAGCATAAAGGACAGTTTCTCTTGATGATCTTTACCCATAAGAACCTTTAAAGGCTCTGTTTCCTGATCCACTGGTCCAGAGGTCAGCAGGGAGCCATCCACAGTTTCCATCTGTACGGGAGCAGCCTTCTTCACTGAACGTATTCCCTGTTTTAGAGCAAAGGAGACATCCATAAAATTTCCACTTGCACCTGAGTCGATCATGGCAGAGCTAGACACCCAGGCTGAGTCAACCCAGAGTTTGATGGAAAGAAAACAGTGAGAATTGTTTTTCTTACAACTCAGCTGGGACACCGCTGAGGAAACTTGAAAGATGGCAGCATTTACACAGTCAACGTCCTCAGAGGTAACGGAGTTTAAGTCCGAGAAATCAAGATCTGCTGCGGCAGCTATCTCTGGAGCCTGAGGCTCGGACCTGATAGATCCCCTCTCGCAACACTCACAATGAATGAGTGCTGCAGTAGTCTTGCGAGAACGGCTGGGACAGTTAATAATAAAGTGCCCTGACTTACCACAGTAAAAACATAGATTCTCCTTAAAACGATGTTCCTTGCGTGCATCACTAACCCGTCGTAGCAAAGAGTCTACCTGCATGGGTTCAGGTTCAGGTTCCCGTGTAATCCTATTCAAAGGTTCCTTAGCTGGAGAGGAAGGTAGGAAAAGGTTAGTACGATTGCTTTCGAACCATCTCTCTTGCCTGCGTTCAGTTAAACGAGTATCAATACGGATGCAGTAGTTAATAAAGTCACCTAACGCAGTGGGAGGGTCGGCACGAGCAAGTTCATCCTTAATTAGTGGGGATAACCCCTTTCGAAAAATAGATTTTTTGGCGGAATTGTCCCAGGTGGTATCAAGGGCCCATCTCCTGAAATCCAAGGCATATTCAGCTACTGAGTGCTTACCTTGGCGCAAAACTAACATGGCTGCTTCAGCTGTTGCACCTCGATTGGGGTCATCAAACACCTGCCCCATGGCTGAAATAAAGTCATCAAGGTGATTCAAACAATCATCCTCAGTCTCAATCAGAGGGTTTGCCCACATTAAAGCCTTGTTGGTAAGCAACATAATTATAGTAAGCACCTTAGATCGTTCAGTAGGAAATTGTGAAGCATGTGCAGAAAAAAAAAGATTACATTGATTAACAAATCCCCTGAATTTTTCACGTTCACCACCAAAACGAAAAGGGGGCAACTTGGGAATCCCAGAACTCGGGGCCATGGCAGGAGCCTGGACTCGCCCCTCTAGAACCTCAATCCTGGCTCGCAAATCCTGAGTAGTCTGTCCAACCACTTGCAAATTGTGATTATTTAGGTCCTGAAGATTTGTAAGACGGGTCTTTATATTCTGCAAATCTGCAAGGATATTATCAGTCACTCCACAAAGTTCCTTTATGCGGGCCTCCATTCTCCAGATCTTTTAAGACAGGATACTGGAAGAAGAGGAGAGAAAAAAAAAACAATAGTGTTCACCTGTGGCAACACTGAAGAAAGAAAAAACTTAAGGGAATTGCTCACCTGGAATGGTTGTGAGAAGTCACAACCACTGTTATCACAGAAAGTACAACCGGACATCCGATATCCACAGTACAGCAGACAAGCCTTTCCAGACCCAGCAGACACTAACGTTTGGCTTCAGAATCTTGTAATGTATGTGATACAGTTCATATAGCGTCTTGTGCTTGGGTGCGATGAAAATACTTGAGACACAGGTTGAAAAAGAAAGTCTTGTATTGCTTCATACAAATTGGCAAAAATAAACACACAGGTTGCAAACACAGAAGCAGGAGACACAGCAGGCCAAAGTAATCTAAGTTCATCAATAACTCTCCACAACAGATTCAGATCTTCTTCTATGTTACCGCAAGTCCATGCAACCGTGAGGCTTTCAAGAGCAGAGTTCAGAGTCCACAAGAGCTCCAGAGTTTCTCAGTAGAAATGGCTGGAGTACAAAGTCCAAGGCTTCAGGAGTCAGAACACAGGTTCACTGCAGGCCAGATTCTGAAGCACTGATTGCTCAGGTGTGGCTGTTTAAGAAGCAAACGGAGAGAATCAGGGCGGGAACATGCAAGCTGGAAAACTCCATTTTAACTGAGGGCAAGATAGCTGCAGCAAAACAGAAAGCAAAATGGCCGACGAACAAACTGAGTTTCAGAAACAGATATACAGAACCTTACACTGTGTTCTTTAACCGCACTCGACTTCACAACTCACATAGACTTTGAGGGACCAGTCCCACCTGTGGGGGACCCGACATCTAGCTGCATCACCATCCCCTCAGAGATCTACAGCAGCGCTGGTACTAATTACCAGAACACTACAGGTGGCGTCACGAACTGTACATAAATCAATCCCCTGTAAATATATCCCCAACATACGCCAGACCGCCCGGGCCACAGACCGAGCCACAGCTACCTGTGACAAGAATCCCATAGACTTCTACGGGCTCGGCTCTGAGTACCCCATTGCCCTGGTAACCCACAATTGTGGTGGCGGGTCGACACAACTTTGGCGTCACGAACAGGATACGAAAACTCGCGAAATTGCGAGCCCTGTGTGCCTAAGGACTTGTTTTTGTAAAAAGGACTGTTTGCACTTTTGGCGCCAAAATCGCCATTTTTGTCGCCATATTCGCGCCCTCAGGCGCTGGAGAAGAAGGTGGGCGTACCTTCGTGGGCGTCTACCCCCCTGTGGCGCGAAGAAAATGCCTGCCCTCTCAAAGTGCTACTACAACATGCGGTCCTGCCCTACAGCAAAGGAGGTCCGCCTCCTCTTCACCTTCCCTGCGAGGAGGAGGAGACGCAAACCCCACCTCCACGGAAGAGACCGGATGTCTCCGCAGAAAGAAAGATTCTTCTGGGACATGATGGAGGCAGGACGTGTGCAGCCGAGCGGGGCAGCGGAGGAAGGCAGGCCCCGTGCCCCCGCCAAGCTGCCATCGGCATCGGAGACTTATGCAATCCTGCACCTGCAACAGGCGTTGTTAGAGCTTCAGGAGGAGAACGCACGCCTAAAGAAGTTTCAACCTGGACTGGAGGAGATAGAGAGACGCCGATGTAACCTGCTGAAGTGGCAAATGACGAACACGGCGTCCCCTCCCCTCAACGAACCCCCACGATTCCAAAAACCGAAGAGTCTGCTGCCCAAGGCGAAGGAGCAACCGGAGGCTGCCCCCGAAAGTACCGTTCCCGATCCCACTGGTGAAGCGGTGGACGCGGAGGAGGTTGAGGAGGTACAGCCAATCCCGGAACGCCCGCCCGGCCAAGAGGCCGCAGCAGATTGTCGGTCCCCGGCAGGGACACCGGAGGGGTCCTGTCCGTCACTACCAGATGTGGACTGGGACGAAATGGCGCGCCTGGATGACGTCGCCTACACCGCCCAGTGGGAGCAAGAATGGCAGAGTCGTGAGGAGACGAAGAGGCGCCAGCAGGAGGAAGAGCGGGAGGCTCAGAAGAACCGCCAGCGACAATATGCCGAGCTGATTGCCGACAAGGAGACTGTCCGTCGCGACAAAGGTACCTTACGGGAACCGCGGCGGCGGGGGTGTGTGACCGAGTTCCAGCTCCGGAAGGGCTGCGGCTTTATCCGCGAACCGGGCCTCTACCCAGCGGTCTTCGTCAGCAGGCGTGACGTGGAATCTCACCTGCCGCAAGGTCATCCCGGGAGGGACTTAGTGAACGGAGATATAGTCACCTATACGCGGCATTGGGGAATGAAGGGGTGGTATGCCCTGAACGTCGCCATCGTCCGCGACCCCGTCCCAGACGCAGGTACCGTCACCATTACCGCCGCGTCCCCGTTCCCAGTTCAAGCAGCATCCGGCCGTGCCCCAGCATCGCCCCCTGTAAAGTCATCGCAACTAGCGACCCAGAGTTCATCGCAAGTTAAAGCCACCTCCACATCGCCACATGCGACCCAGTCTAGATCGCAAACCCTGACGCGGTCTATATCGTTGACTGTAATGGAGACGCAATCGGTGTCACGCGGAGAGAGTATACCCGTTGCGCCCCTAGAGGTTCGCACCAGAACTGTCGCAACCCAGACCCTGATCGCAGCACATGATTTGCTGGTCTTGGGATCTAGGGCTCATTGCATCGTTCCAGCCCCCGGGTGAAAGATGTAGTGGAAGGTGTATTAGTAGAAGATGAATAAATAGTAAAGAGTTGGTGAGATCCCTATCGGATCTACCACAAGTAGAAAGCAGAAAGTTTAAAATGTTTTGAAAAAGTTTTGCACAGGTATTATATATAGTGAATATATATTTCTAATTATAGAATGCCCGGCTGGGTAATTGGTAAATGATAGATGATAAACAGTTGCACTTTTATAATGTGATTTAATATGATATGTCTTCCTTTGTAAATGGACTTTTGAGGTTAAGGACTATGCTGACCCAGAACTTTCTTGTACATAGTTGCGCTTCGGTGCTTTCTCTTGGTTTTACAAAAACCATCCATAACTACCTCTGAAAAACAAAACCCGTATGGTGTGGCACTGAGTGAGGTCTGCAATTGGACGTCCTGCAGCCCACCCAGGACCCACGTTGAAGGTTTGGTGCGGGTCCTTCACAAGTATCTTGTATATTTATTGAATGCTAATTGAAATTTGTATTTTTCTATAAAGTTTGTAACGTTCAAGATTTCCTCACCTCCCGGATGGGAAGATGTTATTGTTATTGTTATTGCATAAACAAAATGTCTTTTGTATTTCACAGCCCGGGAGTGCTGTCGTTTACCATGGGGGAATGTGTAGCCCTGGTGGTAGGCACACGCAGTACCCTGGAGAGTGTATGGCGAGACGGCAGTTTAATGCTCAATATTCATTCACTCGACACACACTAGACACACCCCTAGGGTAGTGGAGTATACTCTAGAGGGAGTGGTCAAGGTAGTAGGTGTTAGAGTGATGAGTCTAGTTCCTGTTTTTGGACAGTGAGGACGTGTGGAGTAGAGCCTAGACATCTGTGAGAAGACGTTTGGAGGGAGGAAAGAGTCTAGCCTGCTTCATCCCAGTTCATATCGTGGAGTCTGGTATAGGTGTTTGGAATACACCTTAGTCTAGTCAGAGCTGTATCACCTTCTCAACACATACTGAGGAAAGGAAGAAGTACTAGCACGGAAAGTCATCAGCATCCCTGTCTAGAGGACGGTATCAGGTACAGAGACGTGCTCCTGCCTGTGATAACTGAGCATCCGTGGCTAACTTCATTGGAAGGAAAAAGGAAAGAAGTGACTGCTCGACCCTTGGCTAGTTTTGAGTGCTTATGTTACCAGCGTGGACAAGGCGAAAGGCAAGTGGATTATAGAATTAGTGCTACAGGATTGCAGAAGTCCAGCACCTTGCTACCGGTCACTGGGGACCGAAGGGTCACTGTTGTTTCAGGCACGGTGACAGGAAAACCAGGAATCTACCGGACCCTAGGTCGCGGCAGACAAGCCCCTTATAGTCAGTACGTAACTGGGGTCAGGGGGAGTGAAGACTTTAGAGTTCTGCAGGACCACGTAAGAATTCAGCTCCTTCATAGGAAGGCCCCTAACACTAAGCTGACTGGGCAGGTACAGCTTTGGATAAGCTGGAGAATTGAGGGAACTACGCTTCATGCTAGTTGCACTCGTCATATTGGAGATAAAGGAGGCCCCTAACTTGTCCAGCTGCCGTCTCAAGATACACTCTCCTTGGATCAGCCTCCCTGGGACCTGCCTTATCATCTTGCAAGTAAAGGTATGGAAAGACGCTGACCGTGTGAGACTGTGTTCTTTAACCGCACTCGACTTCACAACTCACATAGACTTTGAGGGACCAGTCCCACCTGTAGGGGACCCGACATCTAGCTGCATCACCATCCCCTCAGAGATCTACAGCAGCGCTGGTACTAATTACCAGAACACTACAGGTGGCGTCACGAACTGTACATAAATCAATCCCCTGTAAATATATCCCCAACATACGCCAGACCGCCCGGGCCACAGACCGAGCCACAGCTACCTGTGACAAGAATCCCATAGACTTCTACGGGCTCGGCTCTGAGTACCCCATTGCCCTGGTAACCCACAATTGTGGTGGCGGGTCGACACACATCCGTGGCCCTATCCAAGATAGAAAGGACCAGGCCATCAGGGAACGGCCCCTAGACTAGTGGGAAAGCTTCAGGCCTTGCTAGTAAGCCGACGGCGGTGATCACTTTATGGTTCATTGCTACTACCACCAGCAGCATCCCCCGGAAGGAAGCTATATAGGCCAAGGACGTACAGAACTAATCTGTTTCCCGACAGGACCGCAGCTAATGGTCTGAAGGACTGCGTGGTGAGGTGCTAGGAAGAAAGGAGTGGAATAGCACAGAGAGAGTGAAGGCCAGGAAAGGAACACACTGAAAGGGAGTCCTGGGAAGTGCAACCGCTCTATCTGGGAGTTGCTGGACCCCTCACCTGGAGGACACAGTACTAAGCAGGCATTTGTATTACCGGTGACAGAACTGTGAGTAAAAACCCTGAAACTGCATCTGGACTGTCTCCTAGAATTATTCCAGCGATGCACATTCCTCTCTGCTACATTCACTAGCACTCTTCCTACACTACAACATCTACCTGCCCTGGAAGACTACAGCCTCACCTGTGGGAGGCCTACCAACTGGCTGCTGAATACCATCACTTCCAGAGGACCTGAGCAGCAGCGCTGGTCACCCTGACCAGACACCACAGGTGGCGTCACGAATCACTACACGAACTTTATCCCCTGTAAATATATCCCCTTTTTGGTGAGCGCCCAGGGCCACAGACCGAGTCGTGGCTACTGTTACATGCCCCATAGAAGTCAACGGGCTCCGTACCGAGTACCCCACGGCCCTGGCGGGCGACTCACAGTCTTATCTGTGCACAGCAGAGCGGTATTATTTGGAGCCCAATATTTGAGCTCAGTATGATGCCATTCTTTGGGTGTGGTATGGCATTACTGTTTTTTTTTTAAGGCCGGGATCACACATGCGACGAAGTCATCCGACACTCGCATGTGAAATCCCAGCTCTGGCGCCGGCACTCGGGAGTGGAGTGCGCGGGTGCATGTAGTTCTATGCAGCCACTCGCTCCACTACCGAGTGCCGGCGCCAGAGCTGGGATTTCACATGCGAGTGTCGGATGACTTCGTCGCATGTGTGATCCGGCCTAATTCTTGAAAGAGACATTAAAATTCTGATGAACTATGATATTTTCCCGTCCTGATTTGAACCAACCATGCTGTGACATCTCTTCTGTTCCTCTTTTATTCCTCCTGTCACTTTATGATTAAATTAAAAAGTCTTACCAATTGGAGGTGTAGTCCCCATGCTGTCCAATCAGTTTTGGGAGCCGGGACACACCCCCGTGACACAGCATTTTCTTACATTTCCAGGAGGACTAACTGAGGAATCCCCAATAAAAATGTCCCACAATTGTTATTTTAAGGAGAAAGATCCATGTTAGGTCCTCTATAATTCCAGGAGTCTGAGACCAACCTCCGCTCCTTCATCAACCATCACTGTATTTCGGCAGGGCTTCGCTGGCTGTGTGCCCGATCTCTGCTGTGCGCCTCCTGTGGCGTCCTGACTTTCAGCTCTTTTGTATTCAACGCTGTTATTGTCTTATTGCATAAATTACAGAAATGTAGAATAATAAAGAGCGAATGTGACATGGTGCGTCCGCGTCCCCCGGATGTAAGCACACTCGAGGCAACGAGGGGAAATCCATGGGCATCGCTCATATTTGCTTCATTTATATTGCAGAACCTGCTCTGCTCTTACTGCACATATCTCATAGGTAGTAAACGAGAACCCCACCAATACAGAGGAATGCAGACCTACCCCCAGAAAAATACCGACCCCAGACCTCCAAAATACAGACCCCAGACCAGATCTTCTAAACTAATACAGACCTCAGACCAGACCCCAAACAAATACAGACACAAGACTAGATCCTCTGAACAAATAATAAACCCCAGACAAGACCCCTAATTAAAAATAGACCCCAGACCAGACCACTAAACAAATACAGACCCCCTAAACTAATACAGACTACAGACCTGATAACCAAATATAGATCCCAGGCCAAACCCCAAAGTAAATACAGACCCCAGAACAGACCCGAAACAAATGCACCCACAAGACCAGACCCCCTGAACTAATATAAACCCCAGACAAAACCCCTAATCAAATACAGACCCCAGACCAGACCGCTAAATAAATACAGACCCCTAAACTAATGCAGAGCACAGACTATACCTGACAACCTAATATAGACCCAAGACCAGATCCCCAAACAAATGCAGACCCCATAGAAATTCCTCTAATCTAATAGAGACCCCAAACTAGACCTGATAAACTGATATCCCAGACCAAACCACTAAGTAAATTCAGACCCAAGACCAGACCCTGAAACAAAAGCACACACAAGACCAGACCCCCTGAACTAATATAAACCCAGAACAGACCCTAATCAAATACAGACCCCAGACCAGACCGCTAAACAAATACAGACCCCCTAAACTAATGCAGAGCACAGACTATACCTGACAACCTAATATAGACCCAAGACCAGACCCCCAAACAAACGCAGACCCCATAGAAATTCCTCTAATCTAATAGAGACCCCAAACTAGACCTGATAAACTGATATCCCAGACCAAACCACTAAGTAAATTCAGACCCAAGACCAGACCCCTAATCTAATACAGACCTCAGATCAGACCCCCTAAATGAAGACCTTGTCCAGACCCCCTAAATAAATAGACACCCAAAACAAGTCCCCTTAAATTAATACAGACCCCAGACCAGACCGATAAACAAATACAGACTCCCTAAACTAATACAGACCACAGACCTGATAACCTAATATAGATCCCAGGCCAAACCCCAAAGTAAATACAGACCCCAGAACAGACCCCGAAACAAATGCACACACAAGACCAGACCCCTGAACTAATATAAACCCCAGACCAGACCGCTAAACAAATACAGACCCCTAAACTAATGCAGAGCACAGGCTATACCTAATAACCTAATATAAACCGAAGACCAGACCCCCAAACAAATGCAGACCCCATAGAAATTCCTCTAATCTAATAGAGACCCCAAACTAGACCTGATAAACTGATATCCCAGACCAAACCACTAAGTAAATTCAGACCCAAGACCAGACCCCCTAATCTAATACAGACCTCAGACCAGACCCCCTAAATGAATACCTGTCCAGACCCCCTAAATAAATACAGACACCCAAAACAAGACCCCTTAAATTAATACAGACCCCAGACCAGACCGATAAACAAATACAGACTCCCTAAACTAATACAGACCCCAAACCAGACCCCCAAACAAATGCAGACACAAGACTAGATCCTATGAACTAATATAAACCCCAGACCAGACCCCTAATCAAATACAGACCCCATAAACTAATACAGACCACAGACTAGACCTGATAAACTACAGTAATACATATCCCACACCAAACTCTTAAGTAAATACAGACCCCAGACCAGACCCCCAAAACAAATGCAGACCCCATACCAAATCCCCTAATAGGGACCCCAGACTAGACCTGATAAACCAATACATATTGCAGACTAAACACTAAATAAATTCAGACCCAAGACTGCACCCCCTAATCTAATACAGACCTCAGATCAGACCCCCTCAAAAAATTCAGACCTTGTCCAGACCCATTAAGTAGAGACCCAAAATAAGACCCCCTAAATTAATACAGACAGTAATCCAGAAATTCTAAGCAAATGGAGACTAATACAGACTACAAAACAAGCGTTTAAAAAAATACAAACCCCACATGAGACCCCCAAAATAAATAGAGACTAGCTCCTAAATATATACAGTGAGTTTGGAAAGTATTCAGACCCCTTTAATTTTTTCACTCTTTGTTTCATTGCAGCCATTTGGTAAATTCAAAAAAGTTCATTTTTTTCTCATTAATGTACACTCTGCACCCCATCTTTACTGAAAAAAACGGAAATGTAGAAATTTTTGCAAATTTATAAAAAAAGAAAACCTGAAATATCACATGGTCATAAGTATTCAGACCCTTTGCTCAGACACTCACATTTACGTCACATGCTGTCCATTTACTTGTGATCCTCCTTGAGATGGTTCTATGTTATGATTTGGTAGCTGAGGAGAGCAGGCAAAAAACGGCAATACACCAGAGAGGTTGGAATCTACTGGACTGCAGTACCCTGACTAACCATCACAACTAAAGGCAGCCGTGGAGCGTACTTACGTTGGTCCTAGACGCCTCGTCACAGCCTGAGAGGTTAACTACACCTAAAGATAGAAAGAGGAAAGCTATCTGCCCGGAGCAGATCCCCAAAGAACATAGGAAGCCCCCAAACATGTAATGGCGGTTAGACAAGAGGAAATACAGACACAGACAGAAAATAGTATGAGCAAACGTTGGGGCCCAATCTACCTGGACAGAAAAGGATAGGAAGGACACTTACTGCAATCCAAAAAACCCTAAAAAATACCAACTCTACTAATTGCAAAAACACCTGAGATCACACGACCTCTACCACCTAAATTAGTTCTCTGTTGTCACAAAACTAAGCCGCAGCCACAGAAAAACTGGAAAAAGCAAATGAACAAATAACAGTGGCTCAGATAAACTGAGAGGAGCACAAGCCCCGGAGGGGACCTGGCTGACCTCCACAGAAGTGCAGGGAACAATGCAAAAAGCAAGCACAAAAATAAAAGCAGAAAATATCTTATCTGATAGCAGAAGATGCAGGCAAGACTCAGCAAGCTTCCAAGTGAACCAGGAACCACAGTTGAGACAAGAACAATTGATCACCGGCAACCATGATGGGAGGGAACCTCCCTTATATAAGACCAGTCTGTAACTCCTGATTGCCAATCTTCATTGAATGGTTCAGTACTGTTTGTAACCACCAGAGGGAGCTTCTGCTCAGAATTCATTTCTAACACATTCACAACAGTACCCCCCCCTTGAGGAGGGGTCACCGAACCCTCATTTGGGCAACCAGGTCGGTCAGGATGAGCTCTGTGATACGCACGGATCAGTCTCCTAGCATGGATGTCCGAAGCAAACACCCAAGAATTGTCCTCCTGACCATAACCTCTCCACTTAACCAAATACTGGAGTTTCCGTCTAGAAAAAAGAGAATCCAATATTTTCTCAACCACATACTCCAGATTGCCCTCAACCAAAACAGGGTCAGGAGGCGCAGCCATGGGAACCACTGGCTCGACAAACCTCTTCAATAAGGACTTGTGGATAGTGTTGAGCGATACTGCTCGATATCTAAAAATATCGTATCGAAATGGTATCGCCGATATCACTAAATATCGTCGATATCCGATTCCGATACCGGAAGTCCAATGTAAGTCTATGGGAACAAAAAATCGCAACAAAAAAAACCCTTTCTTTCGTTGTAAACACAAAATATACACACATAGAATACATATATATATATATATACACATGTCATTGTGACATATATATATATATAATATCAATATTTATAGTTTATACACTTCTACATAGTAAAATAGACTCTGATTCAATTGCCGGGTAAAGCCGTGACATACCCCATAGAAGTCGACGGGCTCGGTGCCGAGTACCCCCAAAACCTCTGGCTCTGTGCGACTCAACTTGGGCGTCACGAACAGGATTCTGTAGCTCGCTATAAGCGAGTCCTGTGTGCCTGAATTGAACTGGTTTTGTGCTTGAGAATTGCTAAAATCATCAGAGAATGTATTTGCCATTTTTCCGCCATATCTGCGTCACGACGAGGCACTGGTGAAGAAGAAGGGCGTGCTCTTCGTGGGTGTACACTCACTCAGTGGCGTGAAAACGATGGCCGACCACTCTAAATGGTACTGCAATGTAAGATCGTGCCCCACAGCTCTTCAGTTCCGCCTCCTCATCCTCCTCAGTGTGCGGAAACTAACATGAAGGTCCCGCCTCACTACAAAAGAGGGGCCCTCTCCAGATGCTAATGACACATGTGACTTGGCAGAGATGGCTAATGGACACGAGCAGAAGTGTGAAGGGATGGAGCAGTCAGAGCTCTCCCCCCACGGAAGCGACCCGATCGCCACGGAACCACCGTTGGGCACCCGGCCTGGAAACCCTCCTACGCTGCAAGAAGCGGAGGATACCCTAAGAGGCCTGGCCCGGCACCGGGAGGAGGTTGCCAGGATGGAAGCAGCTGGCGTGCCCTAAAACTAAACTTGGAGCGCGCCAATCCTCTTACCTGAAGTGTCTGTACCGGAAGGTGAGGCACCCGTTCTAGTAGAGGAGTCCGTGCGGGCATCCCAGCCCTTGCAATGTGATCCGGTTGACGTTGTCGCAGTGGAGGCACCCGTTCCTGCAAAAAACTCTGCACCGGCAGCACCCCAGATCCCGCTGTCTGCCCCCGTCGCTGAGACAGAAGAAGCGACACCCGTCCTCATGGAGGAGGCCGCGCAGGCACCATAGGTCTACCTGTCTGTACCGGAGCCCCGACTGTCATCTGTTCCAGAGCCGGCTGCTTCCTCCGCAGGTGAGCGCCGCCAGGACTGTCGGGCGCCAGGAGAGCTGCCGCAAACCGGACATCGTCAGCTGCAGTTTGATGGTGGAGACATGGAGATGCTGGAGGAGAATTACAACCGGCGTCAGGAGGAAGAGTGGAGACGTTGGGAGAAGGAAGCAGAGCGACAAAGGGAGCAGCGCGAATCCCAGAAGCTTCGCCAACGTCACATCGAGAAGGACCGGGTAGATAAGGACCGGATGAGAAAAGATAAAGGAACCCTGTGGGAGCCGCGGCGTAAGGGTGCAGTATGGAGCTTTAAGTTAAAAGGTGGTTGGGGCTTCATCCAGGAGCCTGGACTTTATTTAGAAGTGTTTGTGACCCGGCGGGACGTGGAGACTCACCTCCCAGAAGGACACCCGGGGAGGGACCTGTTGCCAGGAGACTTGGTGACTTACACCCGACACTGGGGTTACAATGGATGGTACGCCCTAAATGTTACCAGGTGCGACCCCTACTCCCCAGAGTGTCAGGAACCTGTGAGACCCTCGGAGCCTTCAGCCTCCCACATCCAGGCCTCTGCACAAGTGCCCACCCCACGCCGTAAATCTCCCCAGCCTCCCTCAGTGGTCTCCTCAGCAGCCCCAGCTATGGACATGATAACTATAGCTGGCCCGTACCCGGCGCCTGTTAGGCCCCCTGGGGTTCGTTCAGTCGGGACATAGGGTCCAGACCCGGAGGGAGATGAAAGAGGTGGCCACACAGACCCAGATAGCGGGTCACGACTTGACTGTACAGGCCACACGACGTCATCAGGTCCTGGTGGTCCTTGGTGTCTCGGATGTTTGGCAAGCATCAGAAGAGTACCAGGTGGTACCTGGAACACCCCTGCCAAAGAATTATAAATAACCCGGACAGGGTCCCTGTATGTAAATAGTTAAATTGTTGATGTACCCGGACGGGTGAATGTTCATATAAAAGTTTTTTAATTTAATAAAAAAAAAAACAACACAGTTTTCATTACTTTTATTACAGTCTCATCCTGCGACGCCATCGATCTCCTGTAAAAAAATGAAAAAAAAAAAAAGCAGTATACCACCTGTCCGACGCAGTCCATAGTAACGAGTGTCCCACGACGATCCAGCTCTGCTACATCAGAATGACAGGCAGCCTGTCATCCCGGCGCAGCACAGCTGATTACCTGCTTCCCCGGCGGTGACGTCATCGGACTGACTGCTTTACGGCCGGGATTACCCAGCAGTCACTGCAGTTATCGCGAAAAACTGCATGTGACCGCCAGGGAGAAGATAATGGCGGCCATCAAGCAGTCCAGGACGTGACCGCCGGAGATCTTCTGCCAGGTAAGTGCCGCTGACTCCTGACAGACCCGACCGACGGACACTCACAGTGACAGTGACAAATCCGATTCCGGTATTCGATATGACGAAAATATCGGTATTCGGAATCGAAAGGCCGATACAGCTAATATCGGCCGATATCCGATATTTGCAGTATCGTATCGCTCAACACTACTTGTGGAACACTTATTGGATCTTAAATGTCCCTGGAAGAAGTAAACGAAAGGAAACAGGATTAAGAATCTCCAAGATCTTATAAGGTCCAATGAACCTGGCTTAAACTTAGGAGATGCAACTCTCATAGGAATATTTTTTGAGGACAACCAGACCAAGTCCCCACTTCAAACCGAGACCATCAGTCCTATGCCGGTTGGCAAACCGCTGGGCCCTCTCCTGAGAGAGGGACAACCTCTCCACTACCTGGTCCCAAATCTGCTGCATACGCTCCACAACAGAGTCAACACCTGGACAGACAGAAGCCTCAGTCTGTCCCGAAGAAAATCGAGGGTGAAACCCAAAATTGCAGAAAAATGGAGACATCAAAGTGGCAGAGCTAGCCCTATTATTAAGAGCAAACTCAGCCAAAGGCAAAAAAGAGACCCAGTCATCTTGATCAGCAGACACAAAGCATCTCAGATAAGTCTCCAATGTCTGGTTTGTTCTCTCAGTTTGTCCATTGGTCTGAGGATGAAAAGCGAGGAGAAAGACAATTGAACACCAAGTTTAGAACAAAAAGTCCTCCAAAATCTGGAAACAAACTGGACTCCTCTGTCAGACACAATGTTCTCAGGAATGCCGTGTAACCAAACCACGTGCTGAAGGAACAAAGGCACCAATTCGGAGGAGGAAGGCAACTTAGGTAATGGCACAAGATGTATCATTTTGGAAAACCTATCACAAATCACCCAGATAACGGTCATTCTCTGAGAAACAGGGAGGTCGGAAATGAAATCCATAGAGATATGGGTCCATGGTCTCTTGGCACAGGCAATGCATCAACAAACCACTAGAGCGAGAGCAAGGCTTGGAGCGAGAGCAAGTCCCGCAGGACTGCACAAATTCCCTGACGTCACGAGACAAAGTAGGCCACCAAAAGGACCGACTAACCAAGTCTCTGGTACCAAAAATTCCGGGATGACGGCCAACGCGGAACAATGAATCCCAGACATCACACTCTTTTTCCACCGGTCTGGGACAAACAATTTCCCAATAGGGCAGCGCTCGGGTTTATCCTCCTGAACCCTTCCAGAGCCAGTCTCAAATTGGGCGAGATGGCGGAAAGAACTACACCCTCTTTCAAAATAACAGCAGGATCAGATAACTCAGGAGAGTCGCAAGGAAACTCCTCGAGAGGGCATCCGCCTTAACATTCTTAGTGCCAGGAAGAAAGGAAACCACAAAATTAAAACGTGTGAAAAACAAGGCCCACCTGGCCGTCTAGGATTAAGTCGCTTGGCTGATTCCAGATAAACCAGATTCTTATGGTCCGTGAGGACCACCACCTGATGTTTGGCTCCCTCCAGCCAATGTCTCCACTCTTCAAAAGCCCACTTCATGGCCAATAACTCCGATTACCCACGTCATAATTACGTTCAGTTGGAGAAAATTTTCGAGAGAAAAAGGCACAAGGGTTACTTTTAGAGGTCTCTGGATCTCTTTGGGACAAAACGGCACCTGCCCAATTTCAGAGGCATCAACCTCCACCTGAAATGGCAGAGAAACATCAGGCTGCCGTAGAACAGGAGCAGAAGTGAATCTCTGCTTAAGTTCCTGAAACGCAGAGACTGCCTCAGGAGGCCAATTCACCACATCAGAACCCTTTTTGGTCAAATCAGTCAATGGTTTAACAATAACAGAGAAATTACCAATAAATTTACGATAAAAATTGGCAAAACCCAAGAATCTCTGAAGAGCCTTTAATGAAGTAGGTTGGACCCAATCACAGATGGCTTGAACCTTGACCGGGTCCATTTCAATAACAGACGGAGACAAAATGAATCCCAGAAATGAGATCCTCTGTACGCCAAAAAGACACTTTGATCCCTTCACATACAGTGCATTCTCTCTCAAAATCTGGAACACAGTCCGAACATGTTTCACATGAGAGTCCCAGTCATTGGAAAAAATCAAGATATCATCCAAATAAACAATCAGAAATGTATCCACAAAATCCCTGAAAATGTCATTCATGAAGGACTGGAAGATGGAAGGAGCATTAGTGAGCCCAAAGGGCATCACTAGGTACTCAAAATGCCCCTCTGGGGTATTAAACGCCGTCTTCCACTCATCCCCGTGCTTAATGCGAATAAGGTTATATGCCCCCCTGAGGTCAAGCTTGGTAAACCAAGTAGCACTTTTCACCCTGGAAAACAGGTCAGAAATCAAGGGTAACGGATATTGATATTTCACAGTGATATTGTTCAAGAGACGATAATCAATACACGGCCTTAATGAACCATCCTTTTTGGCCACAAAGAAAAAATCGGCACCCAAGGGTGAAGAGGATGGTCTGATATGACCCTTCTCCAATGACTCCTTGATATAAGACCGCATAGCGTCATGTTCAGGTACAGACAAGTTAAAAAGGCGACATTTAGGGAATTTACTACCAGGCACTAGTTCAATAGCGCAGTCATAGCTCCTATGGGGGGGCAAGGATGCAGATTTACTTTCGCTAAACACATCAGAAAAATCAGTCAAAAAGTCAGGAACATCCTGAGCCTGGGGAGAGGCAGAAAAAACAGGAGTGTTGGCATTAACACATTGGCAGCCCCAACTGGTTACAGACACAGATTTCCAATCCAAAACAGGATTATGAGACTGTAACCAAGGGAAACCCAGTACAATAATGTCATGCAGATTATACAGCACCAAAAATTTGCAACTCTCCTGATGATCACCTGAGTAGAGAACTGGGGTTTATTCTCAGCCAAAGGGGTAGAATCAATCCCCAGTAGGGGAATAGACTTCCGTAGGGGTATCAAGGGAAACCCACAACGTTTAGCAAAATCAAAATCCATCAAGTTAATAGCTGCTCCCGAATCAACAAAAGCCTTGGCAGAAAATGTGGACAGGGAGCAAATCAGGGTAACAGTCAACAGAAATTTAGTCTGAACACTACCCAAGACAACTGAGCGTGCAAAACGTCTTCCCCGCTTAGGGCAGACTGAAATAGCATGAGAGGCGTCACCACAGTAGAAACATAACCCATTGCGTTTTCGAAACTCATGACGCTGTGCCCCAGAAGCCACTCTATCACACTGCATGGACTCAGAAGCTGGTTCACAAGGCAACACTATTCCACGCATACCTCTACGCTCACGCAAACGTCTGTCAATTTGAATCGCTAATGACATAGAATCATTGAGACAGAGGGAGCAGGGAAACCCACCATAACATCTTTTACATTCTCTGACAGACCCTTCCGAAAAAGGGCTGCCAAAGCATCTGTAATGTAAGTAGTACAGTTCATATAGTGTCTTGTGCTTGGGTGCGATGAAACACAGGAGTCACAGGTTTGATATAGAAGGTCTTGTATTACTTCATACAAGTGGCAATAATAGTCACACAGTTTGCAGATACAAAAGCAGGAGACACAGCAGGCCAGAGTAACTTAAGCTCAGCAATCACTCTCCACAACAGGTTCAGGATCTCTTCTCTGTTACCGTAAGTCCATGCAAACGTGGATTTATCAAATAGCAAGGTTCCAAAGTCCACGAGTGTTCCAAAGTTCCACAATAGGAAATAACGGAGTACAAGGTCCAAGGCTTTCAGGAGTCAGGTCACAGGTTCACTGCAGGCTTGATTCTGAAGCACTGATTGCTCAGCTGTGGCTGCTTAAGAAGCAAGAGGAGAGAATTAGGGCGGGAACATGCAAGCTGGAAACTCCATATTGACTGAGGGCAAGATAGCTGCAGCAAGACAGAAAGTAAAATGGCTGACGGAAAAACTGAGTTTCAGGAACATGTACACAGAACCTTACATTACTCCCCCCTTAGGGACAACCTCCGGATGACCTCAGACCAGGCTTGTGTGGGTACCTCTGATGAAACTGACGGAGCAAGCGAGGAGCATTAACGTTATTGACTGGTTCCCATGAGTTGTCCTCCACTGGGTAGCCCTGCCATTTAATCAGATATTGTAACTGATTTCTATACAACCTGGAATCTAAAATCCTTTCCACCACAAATTCTTCCTGACCATCGACTAGCACTGGGTCAGGGCAAGGAGAAGAACGTCCAGGAAACGTATTGGGTGTCGCAGCCTTTAGTAGGGATACATGAAAGACAGGGTGGATTCTCATAGTTCTGGGCAGTTGAAGACGACAAGCAACGGCACTTATAATTTTACTGATTTTATAGGGTCCAATGTACTTATGTCCCAACTTAGACGATGGAATCCTTAACTTAAGATTTCTGGTTGACAGCCAGACCAGTCTCCTACCTTGAAAGCTGGTGCAGGTTTACGAAATTTATCTGCTGCTTTCTTGTACCTTTCCTGAGCCGATTCCAGATTCTCCTTTAGAAGATCCATATTCTTCTGTAAAGACGTGATTCTTTCAGCCACTGCTGGTAAAGGCGTTTCTATGGGAAATCGTGGTAGAATGTTAGGATGATAACCGAGATTAGAGTAAAAAGGAGACTGCTTAGTGGAGGCACTCTGAGAGTTGTTATAAGAGAACTCAGCTAATGGAAGTAGATCCACCCAATCATCCTGTAGGTGGCAGATAAAGCAGCGGAGATACTGCTCCAGGGTTTGATTGGTTCGTTCGGTCTGTCCATTAGTCTGGGGATGAAAAGCAGAAGAAAGGTTTACTTTAATGTCCAATGCTGCACAGAAACTTTGCCAAAACCTAGAAGTGAATTGCACCCCTCGATCCGAAATAACCTCATCCGGTACTCCATGTAAGCGAAACACATCTTTAATCATCAAATCTGATGTCTGTTTTGCAGTGGGTAAGCCGACACAAGGGATAAAATGAGCTGCCTTTGTTAGACGGTCAACCACCACTAGAATGGTGTTCTTCCCCTGAGAGG
>JARQOD010011980.1:0-21330 GCA_033576555.1 Oophaga sylvatica | reverse complement strand
ACTGTATGGAAAAAAAAGAATGCTTAAAATCAATTACCAATATGGTAATTTGTTTCCGACTATCAAGGAGGCATTGGTGTTCCAGACTAATAGACCTACAATCTGTTACTGCACCCCTGTGGTCTAAAGACATTATTAATGAGAAATCATCGTCAGCGCCAAGGGTTCTCTGCCAAATTTCCTGGTGCAGCGTGAAGCGGGGGGAGCGGTACCTCGGCTTCAATACGCACTGACATGGAAATGGAATGTTGAAAGCCGAGTGGCATGAGTGAGACTTGCAGAGAGCCTCGCTGATGAACCGACCTTTGTAAATCGGTTATCACGCCCACAGGGCACAAAAAACATGGGCTTTTGCAAATTATAGAGATGACAGTGACACCGAAAAAATTGGAAAGGTAATTTTAACACTTTGTTTTCCATGCATGTAACATTTACTGTAAAAATGGCGGTGTTAGGGGGGTGCTAAATTATAGCTGTCAGGTCCCCGTTGTGAATGGGCTAGAAAGAATTTGACAGAAAGCTCCTCTGGTGGTTACAAACAGTATGAACTATCCAATAAGATTGTGAAGATTGGCGATCAGGTGTTATGATGGTCTTATAAAAGGGGAGGTTCCCTCCCTCGGGTTGCCGGTGATCAATTGTTTGGTCTCATCTTTGATTCCTGTTCACTTTGTAGCCTGGTTTCGTGCCTGCATCTTCGCTAACAGATAAGACTTTTTTCTTCTTCTTGTTTTTTGTGCTTGCTTTTTTTTGCTTTTGTCCTGCACTTCTGTGGGGGTCTGCCGGGTCCCCCCGGGGGCTTGTTCCTCTAGTTTGTTCAGTTGTTTGTTCTTTTGCCTTTTCCCAGTTTTTTCAGTGGCGGGTTTTATTTTTGTTACACCAGAAACTAATTTAGGTGGTAGAGGTAGTGTGATCTCAGGTGTTTTTGTAAATAGCGAGTTGGTACTTTTCAGGGTTTTTTGGGGTTGCATCATGTCCTTCCTATCCTTTTCTATTTAGGAAGTTTGGACCCCAACGTTTGCTCATACATTTTCTATTGTGTCGTTTTCCTCTTGTCTAACCGCCTTCCATGTTTGGGGGCTTTCTATGTTCTTTGGGGATTGGTCCGGGGCAGAAGTTTTTCTTTCTGTCTTTAGGGGTAGTTAGCTTCCGACTGGACGAGGCGTCTAGTGTTTGATAGGCTGGAAATA
The DNA here is from genome assembly GCA_033576555.1 of Oophaga sylvatica. Taxonomy (NCBI): domain Eukaryota; kingdom Metazoa; phylum Chordata; class Amphibia; order Anura; family Dendrobatidae; genus Oophaga; species Oophaga sylvatica. The sequence continues at coordinate 20,140 of JARQOD010011980.1, read as the reverse complement.
GTTCTGAGCAGAAACCCTCTGGTGGTTACAAATGGACTGGACTGTCCAGTGGGAAGATTGTGAGGATTGGGAATCAGGTGTTACTGACTGGTCTTTTTTAAAGGGAGTCGCCTTCCCACAGGGTTGCCGGTGATCAATTGTTCTGGTCTCAATCTTTGATTCCTGTTTCCTTGGAGCCTGCTGTGTCTGTCGAACCCGCTAACAGATAAAATTTTTTTCTTTTTTTTTTGTGCTTGATTTTTGCATTTTGTCCGCCTCTAGTCAGTTCAGCCCGATGTTTGTAATTTGCTTTTTCCAGTTTTTCAGTGGTGCTGTTTTTTTTTGGTTACACCAGAGAGCTAATTTAGGTGGTAAGGTCGGTGATCTCAGGTTTTTTTGAAAATTAGTAGAGTTGGTGCTTTTCAGGTTTTTTGGGATTGCAGTTAAGGCCCTTCTATCCTTTTCATTTTAAGTTTGGGCCCCAATTTTGGGCCATATATTTTCTATCTGTGTCAGTATTTCTTTTTGTCTAACCGCCATTACTTTTTGGGGGGCCCTTTTTTATTTTTTTGGGGGGTTTGCTCCGGGGCAGATAAGCTTTCCTCTTTCTATCTTTAGGTGTAGTTAGTTTCTAGGCTGGACGAGGCGTCAGGACCAACGTGGAACTCCACGGCTGCGTCTAGTTGGGTGGTTAGTAGGGTACTGCAATCTATGTTTCCAACTGCCTGGTGTTTTTCCTTTTTGCCTGCTCTCCCTTACCAAATATAACGTATCAGGCCAAAACTGAAAATTGTATGGTACTACAGAAGGGAAAAATATTTGGAAAAGAAAAAAAAAGTTGTCAGGTTGTCAGAGATATATTATATTTTTTTTTTTTTCCCCTCGATCTCTGGGGGGCTGAGGAGATTTTTTTTCTCCTTCAATGGAGTTTGCACAGTTGTCTGGCCGTGTGGATCGCTTGCCACTGAATTTCGGAGTATTGCTACCTATCTGTAGGTTGCCTGTTGTGGAACCTAGGATTCCCATGCCAGATTTTTTTTTTTAGGGGACGAGCTAATTTCAGAATTCAAAAATAACGTAAATTGTTTTTTGCCTTAAAATCTAAGTCCTCGGGAACGCTGCGCAGCAGGTTCAATTGCATCTCTCTCCTGGCGGCGACCCTCGGATTGGGCTTTTTTTCCCTGACACCTGGGGATCCTTTTTTGAGTGATGTTGATGCTTTTTTTTTTTTCAGGCTTTGGGGTTATTGTAGATGAGCCTAAGTATGATCAAGCTGAAAAAACTTTGTTGGCATTAAGTCAGGGGCTTGAGGACGTTTGAGTTATACTGTCAGAGATTCCGTAGGTGGGCAGTCCTGACCAAATGGAATGACACGCTTTGGCGCTCTTTTTCGGAGGGGACTGTCAGATAATGTAAAGGATGTTATGGTGGGATTCCCTGTTCCCTCTGGCTCAATGATTCTTGTCATTAGCGTTCAAAGACAGACGTTTGCGTGAGGGGAAGGTATGGTGGAATAATGTTGCCTTGTGAACCGCTTCTGAATCCAGCGGGGATAGAGGGGTTTTTCCGGCGCACAGCGTCTGAATTTCGAAAGCCAATGGGTTTGTTTTACTGTGGTGATGCCTCTCATGCTTTTCAGTCTGCCCTAAGCGGGGAAGACTTTTGCACGCTCATTTCTTGGGAGTGTTCAGACTAAGTTTTTATTAACTGTTACTCTGATATGCTCTCTGTCCTCATTTTCTGCTCAGGCTTTCGTTTGATTCGGGAGCAGCTATTAACCTATGGATTTTGTTTTTTGCTAAACGTTGTGGGTTTTCCCTTGAACCCGCGGAAGTCTATTCCCCTACGGGGATCTTCTACCCTTTGGCTGAAATAAACCTCAGTTCTTACTCGGGATAATGAGGGTGAACCTGTCATCAGGAAGTTGCAAATTTTTGGTTTGATAATCTGCATGACATTATCGTATTGGGTTTCCCTTGTTACAGTCTCAAATCCTGTTTTGGATTTGGAAATCTGTGGTCGGTTACCAGTTGGGGCTGCCAATGGTTAATACAACACTCCTGTTTTTCTGCCTCCCCCGGCTCAATGTTCTGACTTTTGGATGATTTTCTGATGGTTTACGAAAGTAAATCGCTTCCTTACCTCCCCAAGGAGCTAGACTGCCTATTGAATTAGTGCCTGGTAGAAATTCCCTAAAGGCGCCTTTTTAACCTGTCTTACCGAACATGACGCTATGCGGTCTTATATCAAGGAGTCATTGGGAGAAGGGTCTATCAGACCATCCTCTTCCCCTTGGGTGCGGTTTTTTTCTTTGTGGCCCAAAAAGGAGGGTTCTTAAGGGCGTTTTTGTTAGTCTTTGAACAATATTACTTGAAATATCAATTTCCTTTACCCTTGATCTCTGACTGTTTTCAGGGTGAAAAAAAGCTACTTGGTTTACCAAGCCTTGACCTCGGGGGGCATAAAACCTTATTTGCATTAAGCACGGGGATGATGGAAGACGGCATTTAATACCCCTGAAGGGATTTTGAGTACCTTGTGATGCCCTTTGGGCTACTAATGCCCTTCTGCTTCCAGTCTTCATGAATGACATTTTAGGGATTTTGGGATAAATTTCTGATTGTTTATTTGGATAATCTTGTTTTTTCCAATGATGGGACTCTCATGTAAAACATGTTGGACTGGGGTTCCAGATTTTGAGAGAGAATGCTTGTATGGAAGGGTCAAAGGTCTTTTTGGGTACAGGGATCTATTTCTGGGATTATTTTGTCCCCATTGTTATTGAAATGGACCCCCGGCAAAGTTCAGGCCATCTGGATTGGGTCCAAACTACTTCATTAAAGGCCCTTTCAAGATTCTTGGGTTTTGCCAATTTTTTCGTTAAATTTATTGGTAATTTCTCTGTTTTGTTTAAACCATTAACGATTTGCCAAGAAGGGTTCTGATGTGGTTGAATTGGCCCCTGGGCAGCTCTGCTTTCAGGAACTTAAGCGAATTCATTCTGCTCCTGTTCTCGGCAGCCTGATTTTTCTAAACCCCCTTTCAGGGGAGGTTATGCCTCTGAAATTGGGGCAGGTGCCGTTTTGCCCAAGAGATCCAGAGACCTCCCTAAAAGTAACCCTTGTGCCTTTTTTCCAAAATTTTCTCCCATGGTTTTGCCGGGGGGGGGGGGGGTTATTACCCGGGGGCCTTTTTAAAAAAAAGGGAAATTGGTGGAGGGAAAAAAGGTGGTGGTTTAGGAAAAGTTAGGTTTTTGGAATTGCAAGGATTGTTAAAGGGGGGGGGTGTTTTTACAGTTTTAATTTTTGGGTTTATTTTTTGGATAAAAAAGGTTTTAAGGGGGGGGATTTTGGGGATTTGAGTTATTTTTTGTTATTTTGAAAGAGGGTTTTAGTTTTTCCGCCATCTCGCCTTTTGAGGGCCTGAGGGGGTCGGAACGCCCGACGCTGCCGGGTTGTTTTCCGGACCGTGGAAAAAAGAGTGTAAGTCGAGATTCATTGTTCCACGTTGGCCCGGTCTCCCATTTTTGGGGACCAAGACTTGTTAGTCGGTCCTTTTGGTGGTCTACCTTGTCCTCGTGATGCGGGAGTTTGGGCTCCTGCGGGGTTCTCTCGCTCCAAGCCTTGCTCTCGTTCTAGTGGTTTTTTTGATGCCATTACCTTGCCCAAGGACCATGGACCCTTATTCTATGGATTTCATTTGACCTCACTGTTTTCAGAGAATGACCGTCTCTGGGGTTTGCGATAGGTTTTCCAAGATTGATACCTTTGGCCATTACCTAAGTTGCCTTCCTCCTCTGAATTGGTGCCTTTGTTTCTTCAGCACATTTCTTTACAGGCATTCCTGAGAACATTGTGTCTGACAGGGAGTCCAGTTTGTTTCCAATTTGGAGAACCTTTTTGTTTAAAATTGGTGTTCAATTGTCTTTTTCCCGGCGTTTCTCCCAACCAATGGTCAAACTGAGGAACAAACCAGACATTGGAGACTTTCTAAGATGCTTTGTGTCTGCTGATCAGGATGACGGGTCTCTTTTTTGCCTTTGGCTGAGTTTGTCTTAATAATAGGGCTGCTCGCCCTTTGTTTCCATTTTTCTGTAATTCTGGGTTTCACCCCGATTTTCTTAGGACAGACGGGGCTTCTGCTTCCAGGTGTTGACTCTGTTGTAGAGCGTAAGAGATTTTGGGACCAGGTAGTGGAGAGGTGTCCCTTCTCAGGAGGGGCCAGCGGTTTGCAACCGGCATGGATGTGGTCCTCGGTTTAAAGTGGGGGACTTGTTGGTTGTCCTCAAGAAATATTCCTAGAGAGTGGCCCTCCTAAATTTTAAGCCTAGGTTATTGGATTATAAGATCATGGGAGATTCTTAATCCTGTTTCTTTTGTTTGCTTTTCCAGGGACTTTAAGATCCATAACGTGTTCCCAAGTCCTTGTTAAGAGGTTTGTTTGAGCCAGTGGTTCCTACACGTGCCTCCCTGACCCGTTTTGGTTGATGGCAATTGGAGTATGTGGTTGAGAAAATATTGAATTCTCTTTTTTCTAGACGGAAACTCCAGATTTTTAAATGGAGAGGTTAGGTCAGGAAGACAATTCTTGGGTGTTTGCTTCGGACTCCATCTAGGAGACTATCCGTGCGTATCATAGAACTCATCCTGACCGACCTGGTTGCTCAAATGAGGGTTCGGTGACCCCTCCTCAAGGGGGGGGTCTTTGTGAAAGGTGGAAATTAGTTCTGGCAAAACTCCCTCGGGTTAACAAACGGACTGGACTGTCCAGTTTGAGTTGAGGATTGGGAATCAGGGTTTGACTGGTTTATATAAGGGAGTCGCCTTCCCTAGGGTTGCCGGTGATCAATTGTTCTGGTCCAATCTTGATTCCTGTTTCTTGGTAGCCTGCTGTGTCGTGTCTGAATCTCCTCAACGATAAGCATTTTCTTCTTTTTGTTTTTGTGCTTGATTTTTGCATTTTGTCCTGCACTTCTTGGGGCCTTCAGGGTCCCCCAGGGGGTTTTTGCCCTCTCATTCTTCAGCACGATGTTTGTACATTTGCTTTTTCCAGTTTTTTCGTGGCTGCTGTTTTGTTTTTGGTTACCCAGAGAGCTAATTTAGGTGGGAGAGGTCGTGTGATTCAGGTGTTTTTAAAATTTGTAGGTTGGTGCTTTTCAGGGTTTTTGGGATTGCTAAGTGCCCTTCCTATCCTTTTTATTTAGTAAGTTGGGCCCCAACGTTTGCTCAACTATTTTCTGTCTGTCCGTATTTCTTCTTGTCTAACCGCCATTACATGTTTGGGGCTTTCTTGTTCTTTGGGGATCTCTCCGGGGCAGATCTTCCTCTTTCTTTCTTTAGGTGTAGTTAGTTTTAGGCGTGACGAGGCGTTAGGCCAAGTAGGAACGTCCACGGCTTGCCTTGTTGTGGGGTATCAGGGTACTGCAAATCTCATAGATTCCACTGCCGGTGTTTTCCTTTTTGCCCCCCCTCCTCAGCACCAAATCATAACAGTCTAGGACCACGTAGGTTAGCTCCACGGCTGCTTTAGTTGTGGTGGGTTTTTGGGTACTGCAATCCCATAGATTCAACTCTTGTGTATTTCCTTTTTTGCTTCCTCCTCAGCTACCAAATAATAACATATCACCCCCAAAAACGATATTTGTATGGTACCACAGAAGGGAAAAATGGGTTAAAGAAAGAAATTGTCAGGCTGTCAAGTTTTTTTTTTCCCTCGTATCTCTGAGGTGAGGGAGGATTTTTTTTTTCTCAAGGGTTTGAATTTCTGGCCGTGTGGACAGCTTGCCACGAAGTTCGGGTTTGCTCCTATCTTGCGGGGCCTGTTTGGAACCTAGGATTCCCAGCAGATTTGTTTTTGGGGATCGACTAAATTTCGAATTCAAAATAACTGTAAGTTGTTTTTTGGCCTTGAAATCTAATCCTAGGGAACACAGCGCAGCAGGTTCAAATTGTCATCTCCTCCTGCGCGGCGTCCTCGGATTGGGTTTTTTCCCTACACCTGGGGATCTGTTTTGAGTAATTTGTGCATTTTTTAAGTTGGGTTATTGTATGAGAGACTAATTCACTGATCAAGCGAAAAAGCCTTGTTGCTTTTAAATCAGGTGCTTAGGACGCTGAGTTATACTGTCGAGTTCCGAAGGTGGGCAAGTCCTGACCAAATGGAATGACGATGCTTTTGGCACCCTTTTTCGGAAGGTCTGTCAAGAATGTAAAGGTTGTTAGGGGGATTCCCGTCCCCTCTGGCCTCAATGATTTATGTCATTAGCGATTCAAATTGCAGACGTTTTGCGTGACGTAGAGGTATGCTGGAATAGTGTTCCTTTGGGAAACCCCGCTTCTGAACCCATCAGTTGTAGAGTGGCTTCTGGGTCACAGCGTCATGAGTTTCGAAAAACGCAATGGGTTATTGTTTTATTGGTGATGCCTTCATGCTATTTCAGTCTGCCCTAAGCGGGAAGACTTTTTGCACGAAGTTGTTTGGGTATTCAGACTAAATTTTTGTTGACTGTTACCCTGATTTCTCCCTGTCCACATTTCTGTCGGCTTTCGTTGATTGGGAGCAGTATTAACCTGATGGATTTTGATTTTGTAAAATTGGGGTTTCCCTGATACCTTAGGAATTTTCTTTTCCCCTATGGGGATCGTTTCTACCCCTTTGGCTGGAATAAACCTCAGTTCTCACTCAGGTGATAATGGGGTTAACCTGATCATCAGGAGAGTTCAAATTTTGGTGCTGTATAATCTGCATGACATTATCGTACGGGTTTCCCTTGGTTACAGTCTCATAATCCTGTTTTGGATTGGGAAATCTGTGTCGTAACCAGTTGGGGCTGCAAATGTGTTAATACCAACACTCCTGTTTTTTTCTGCCTCCCCCCAGGCCAGGTTGTTCCTGACTTTTTGATGTTTTTTTTCGATGTGTTTAGGAAAGTAAATCCATTTTGCCTCCCATAGGGATGACTGCGTATTAATTTTGTCCTGGTAGTAAATTCCCTAAAGGTCGCCTTTTAAACTTGTCTGTACCTGAACATGACGTATGCGGTCTTATATCAAGGAGTCATTGGAGAAGGGTTATCAGGACCATCCTCTTCCCCCTTTGGGTGCCGGTTTTTTTCTTTGTGGCCAAAAAGGGGTTCATTAAGGCGTGTATTGATTATCGTCTCTTGAACAAATCACTGTGAAATATTATCCGTTACCCTTGATTTTGACTGTTTTCCGGGGGTGGAAAAATGCTACTTGGTTTACCAAGCTTGACCTCAGGGGGGCATAAACCTTATTCGCATTAAGCCGGGGATGAATGGGATGGCATTTAATACCCCAGAGGGGCTTTTGGTACCTAGTGATGCACTTTGGGTCATAAGTCCTTCTGTTTCCATCCTTCATGAATACATTTTCAGGGATTTTGGGATAAATTTTGTTGTTTATTTTTGGATGATATCTTGATTTTTTTCCAATGACTGGGACTCTCAGTAAAACATGTTGGACTGTGTTTCCAGTTTTGAGAGAGAATGCTTGTATGTGAAGGGATCAAAGTGTCTTTTTGGGCGTACGAGGATCCATTTCGGGATTCATTTTGTCCCCATTGTTTTGAAATGGCCCGGTCAAGGTTCAGGCCTCTTGATTGGGTCCAACCTACTTCATTAAAGGCTCTTCAAAGATTCTTGGGTTTTTTCCAATTTTTATGTTTTAAAAATTTTTTTGGTAATTTCTCTGTTTTGTTAAACCATTGACTGATTTGACCAAAAGGGTTCTGAGTGGTGAATTGGCCTTGAGGCAGTTTGCGTTTCGGAACTTAAGCAAAATTCACTTCTGCTCCGTTTATGGCGCCAGATGTTTCTCTGCCATTCAGGTGGAGGTTGTGCCTCTGAAATTGGGGGGAGGTGCCGTTTTGTCCCAAAGAGATCCAGAGACCCTAAAAAATAACCCTTGTGCCTTTTTCCTCTCGAAAATTTTCTCCAACTGAACGTATTATGATGTGGGTAATGGGAGTTATTGGCCTGAAAAGGGGGGTTTTGAAAGTGGAGAATTGGCTGGAGGGCCAAACACAGGTGGTGGTCCTCCGGACCAAAGAACTGGTTTATTGGAATCAGCCAAGCGACTTAATCCGACAGGCCAGGGGGCCTTGTTTTTTCCACTTTTTAATTTTTGGGTTTCCTTTCTTCCCGGCACTAAGAAGTTAAGGCGGATGACTCTCGAGGAGTTTCCTTGCGGACTCTCCTGAGTTATTGACCTGCTGTTTTTTTGAAAGAGGGTGTGTTTTTTCCGCCATCTCGCCCAATTTGGACTGGTCTGGAAGGGTGTTCAGGAGGAAAACCCAGCGTGCCCTTTTGGGAATTGTTTGTCCCAGGGTGGAAAAAGAGTGGTGTCTGAGATTCATTGTTCCGCGGGGCCGGTATCCCCGGTTTTTGGCACCAGAGACTTGGTTATCGGTCCTTTTGGGGCCTACTTTGTCTCGTGACTCAGGGTTTGTGCGTCGCGGGACTTGCTCTCCCCAAAGCCTTGCTCTCGCTCAGTGGTTTTTTTGATGCCATTGCTGTGCCCAAGGCCTGGACCCAATCTTTAAACCCTCTTGTTAGGTTTTTTTAGTTTGTGGTCACATGACTTTTACCTTTTAGTCGGCTCCGCCTTTGGCTTTGCTGGACTTCATTGTATTATTACTCTTAAGTAGGGGTGCTTAGGTGCCTTACTTGTCAATTTTCTTGATCTGAGGATCTCTTAGTATTTGTTTTCTGTTTTTTTTTCCCTGCTACCTTTCTGTTAGGAGGGTCCCTTTTCACCATCCCTAATCTTGAGGGATTCCTCCCTCGCAACTTGGTCTTCGTTCAGACTATAGGACTTTAGGGGTCTGGTCGCAGGATCAGGTTCCCCGTTACATCGAGGGTCGCTCGTCTTTGTAGGGACAAATTCCCACCTTTCCTTAGTGCTTGTAGCGATCATACAATATTCTGGATTTCATTTCCGACCTCCCTGTTTCTCAGAGAATACCGTTATTTGGGTGATTTGGATGGTTTTCCAAAAGTACATCTTGGCCATTACCTAAGTTCTTTCCTCCTCTGAATTGGTGCCTTTGTTCCTTCAGCACTGGTTCGGTTACAGGCATTCTGAAACATTGGTCTGGGTCAGTTTGTTTCAATTTTGGGAGGACTTTTTTTTCTAAACTGGTGTTCAATGCTTTCTCCTCGGCTTTTATCTCAGACCAAAGGCCAAACGGAGAGAACAAACCGACATTGGAGCTTATTGAGATACTTTTGCTGCTGATCAGGAGACGGGTCTCTTTTTTTTGCCTTTGGCTAGTTTGCTCTTAATAATAGGACTAGCTCTGCCACTTTGAGTCTCCATTTTTCGCAATTTTGGGTTTCACCCTCGATTTTCTTCAGGACAGACGTAGGCTTCTGTCTGTCCAGGGTGTTGATCTTTGTGGGGATGCGCGATTTGGGACCAGGTTAGTAGAGAGGTTGTCCCTCTGGGGAGAGGCCCAGCTTTGCAACCGGGCATAGGGATGTGGTCCTCGGTTTGAAGTGGGGGACTTGGTCTGGTTGTCCTCAAGAAAATATCCCATGAGAGTTGCATCCCCCTAAGTTTAAGCTTGGTTCATTGGACCTTTAAGATTGGAGATTCTTTAATCCTGTTTCCTTTCGTTTACTTCTTCCAGGGGACATTTAAAGATCCAAAACGTGTTCCACAAGTCCTTATTGAAGGGTTTGTCGAGCCAGTGGTTCTTGGAGTGCCTCCTGCCCTTTTGGTTGAGGGCAACTGGATTATGTGGGTTGAGGAAAATTTGAATTTCGTTTTTTAGTGGAAACCTCCGTATTTGGTTAAGTGGGGGTTTTGTCAGGAGGAGGACAATTCTTGGGGTTTGCTTCGGACATCCTGCTAGGAGACTCATCCTGCTACCCAAAGAGTCATCCTGACCGGTTCTCAAATGGGGTTCGGTGACCCCCCTCAAGGGGGGGTCGTTTGTATGTGCTAAAATGAATTCTGGCGAAGCTCCCTTGGTGGTTCAAACAATACTGAACATCCAATGAAGATTGTGAAGATTGGCGATCAGGTGTTATGAGGTTTTAAATAGGGAGGTTCCCTCCCATCGGTTTCCCCGGTGATCAATTGTTCTGGTCTCATTTTGATTCCTGTTCCTTTGTAGCCGCTGTTTTCGGGCCTCATCTTCTGCTAACAGATAAGACTTTTTCTTCTTTTTGTTTTTTTTGTGCTTGTTTTTTTTGCATTTTGTCCTGCACTTCTGTGGGGGCTGCCGGGTCCCTCCGGGGGCTTGTGCTCTCCAGTTTAGTTCAGTTGTTTGTTCTTTTGCCTTTTCCAGTTTTTTCAGTGGCGCGTTAGTTTTTTTTACACCGAGAAACTATTTTAGGTGGTAGAGGTCTGTGATCTCGGGTTTTTGTAATTAGTCCAGTTTGGTACTTTTCAGGGTTTTTTGGGGTTGCAGTCAGTGTCCTCCTATCCTTTTTTATTTAGGAAGTTTTGGGCCCCAACGTTTTGTCATACTATTTTCTATCTGTGTCGTTTTCCTTTTTGTTAACGCCATTACATGTTTGGGGGCTTTCTATGTTCTTTGGGGATCGCTCCGGGGCAGATAGTTTTCCTTTTCTGTTTTAGTTTTTAGTTAGCTTCTCGGCTGTGACGGGCGTCTAGGACCAACATGGATGCTCCACGGCGCCTTAGTTTGGGGTTAGTCAGGGTACTGCAAATCCCTAATTCAAACCTCTCTGGTGTATTTACTTTTTTGCTTGTCTCCTCAGCTACCAAATCTAACGTCCCCTTAACACTCCAAAGGCCCAACACATCGTGGCTGCGTGTACCCTCCTTATCAATAAATCTGGGTTCTTAAAAAATTCCTATTCCCAAAAATCAGTGAAATTTGAAAGACATTGTAGTTTTTAGTAATCTAATGTTTTTACTTCTGAATACTAACATTATAGACCATGCACAATAGCTGTCTCCAACGTTAAAGGGACATGCGTCTATGTGGGACAGTGGTGTGGGACATTTTTATTGAATATTATAATATGATGTTTTATTCTTTATATACGTAATTTAAATAAAATGCATAGTTACTAATAAATTAGATGGAAGGTTTGAGGTTAAATTAAAAACACTCCTCCCACCAGTTTTTATCCTATTACGTATTGGCAGTCATCATATTATAAAGCATGTGATTAATTGCTCATTTCCCATCCAGGCTCATTTTCATGGCTCCCCGGAACGCGCTCCTGCCAGGCGTATTATTGCCCTGTTAGGGCAGATAAAGTACGCATGCGCAGATACCGGGGGGCCCTCTGACCTTTCCCAGCGCCTGCGCACTGCAGTACATCCTCTGCCCTCAATGGAGCAGATAAGTACGCCTGCGCAGGAGCACATGCCGGGGAGCCATGAAGCAAGCAGGAGGGCGGTGTCGCAAGAATTGGGAGGCGCCGGACCCAGCCTCGCACCCATCAGACAGGACCGCCCCCCCGGGTGAGTTAATAAAACTTTTTTTTTCACTTGCAGGTGGATCGGGGGCTTTTCTAAGCATTATAGAATGCTGTAGATAAGCCCTGAAAGGCCGTGGCGCCTTAATCGGCCAAAACTGTGACAGGTTCGTTTTAATGTAGAGGTGGGAGAGGCACTGGAGAGAAACACTCGGCAAGTGGGGTGATCTCTCTTTATGGACTTCAATAAAGGTAATTTTACCATGATCATGCCTTTCCTCAAGGGAGCGCACCGACACTTTGCATTTACTTTAATCATATTCATGACCAATGGAAAAAGAGAATAATTAGTGGGTGAAAGGCAAAGTAAGAAACAGTATATTTTTATGAGATGCAATATATTAAGGGGGATGAAAACTTTGATGGGTGGGGGTCTTTTTAAGTCATTGGTTCAATGGTTGTGTGCGGAAAATGGCTCCAATAAAGGGGCTGAAAAATCATATATCTCTGTACTTTTTGGGGGGTGAATAAACCCCTTCCATTTATATTGGAGTGCGTTTCATCCTCACTTGGTGTTTTCTGTCTGGGTGTGTTAAGTTAGAAAAAAATTGGGTTTAAGAGTAATTTGTGGAGACAAGCCCTGCAAATCCAAAACAGTCAAAAAGGAATGAGGCCCCAAGGTTTAAGGTGGGAGAATGCCTGAAGTTTCATAGGGCATTTTACCAACCACAATCCGTTAGGAAAGCCGGCCTTGGTACAGAGAAAAATGGCCAAATTCCTCTTTGCCCACCTTGTCCCCTTTTTGCTCAAGTTCTGGGATATGGAGATAAACTAAATGGAGGACTTGACCATACTATTGACTTTTGGTTTAATTAAATGGGTACTTGCAACGGATTTCCAAATATCTTATCCTAAATTAGTAGTGCGAGTGATTTTGGAAAACGTGTTTAGAAAGCATTACATTTGAAAACCTTTAAGGATGAAGGTTGTATAATATAATCAGTGTTTAAAGGTGTTTTGGTCAACCTCCAATGGGTAAAATTGCTATGCTTTTAAAACAAGCAACTTTACAACTTATTTTAGAAAAATCTCCTTTCAAAGAGTGGAGAGTTTTTTTTTTAATTTCTATAATTTCCACATCCTAAGGGCCAGTGTTGTCTGGCCTTGGGGCTACAAGTCTGCAGTCACTTATGGACTGCGATGTGAATCCTCACACCTCGTGATGCGCATGTAAGGATTTTTATGCCGGCAGGGGCGGGCATGATGTACCACAAGTAGCGATTGGCATACTTCCGAAACACCTTCTAACTAGAGTTTCTGGCCTCATCAAAACACTTGATTCGGGAAGCGGCCGTCTATTGGTATGATTGCCTGTATCAAAATCGCATAGAGTCACTGCATACTTATGCCTAACACCGTCAACTCCATTAAGCAAAGAAAACCCGCATGTGTGGATTAAGCAAGGGTATGTTTGTGTATTATGGTCGTGGTATTTTGGCAATATATTAAATCCCTATATTCAGATAATAATAAAAGGTAGAATGAAAATTGTAAGCATAGCAGGCATGGGAATTTGATACATAAACTAATCGATAGATAATGAGCTACTAAACATTCATGTTATCCTTACGAAAAAAGACAGTGTTATTATGGAACGCTCACACTGGTTCGTGCTCCCACAGACGTGAGAATAATCTCTATTCTAAAGCCTACTTGTCACTGATGAGAGTCCCCAACCAAAAAACTGGGCAAATCGCAGTCCGCAGGAAAAGTCACTTCTACCGGATAGCACCAATTTGGGGCAAGTCAAACAATTATTTTCATTGGGAATGGCAGATGAAAGTGTTTCAATAAGAATAAAGCAAGGGTTATTTTGGGACCCAATTTACTATATTACACATATCATGGGGAATGCCCTAAGTGTAAGTTGGCATGGGGGGGGTACTTGTGAGCCATGGGACATAGGTCCATTACCTTTTAGGTTTGCAGCATTCATTTTCTAGACAGCGGGGGGGTAATGTAACCTGATCCCAATTACAGTACATGGATAGTGGCCCGCAAAGAGGTGGAAGTGTTCATATGGTCAAATTCCAGGCCAGTGACTCTTGTAGTACTGTGTGCACCTGGAGATAAACCTGCGCTGCCAATAGTAAAAGGATGGTGGAAAAACCGTGAAGTATCAACGTGTTTTGTCTGCCAACGCGTTTAGAAAGCACACCTGCTTCTTCTAGAAAACCATAGAAGTGCTTCGTGGTTTGCCTGTGAAGAAGCGGTTGTGATTAAAAGTGTTGGCAGCAAATAAAAACCACATCGTATCTTCACGGTTTTTCCCGCTCCTTTACTATTGGCAGCGCAGGTTTATCTCACTTTCTCCAGTGGACATGATATCTTCGGGATCTGCGCAGCCTTTTCCCAGTGATCACAGGGGTGGCGCCTTCTACAACCTTGAAGGTGAATATTCTTTGCTTTTACTTCTTGTTTTTTTAACCAAAAAGACCCTTATTGCCTTATTATCTTTCCAGCTTCCAAAAATCTTGTAGTATTGAGTCAAAGGAAATAAGTTTTTGTTCTAGTATTTGAACAATATTTCTATATTTTCCAAGCACCTGTTATGCTCCGTGTGCAACATTGTTTCATAATGGTTATTCAATTTTATTAATATCCGGAAATGTTCTACCACAATTCTCTGTTTAGTTTCTATTTTTAATATATTATAACCTTTATTGAAGATCCAAGCATCTGTTGGCTTTTTTACCACATCAGCCATTTAAACAGACTTGAATCAGAGAGAATAGTTAACAGATGGTTACCCTTGTACACGATCTTAAGGCTCCCCCAGACCGATAAGTGAAATTTTGTGAAGAACTAAAAATTAGAGGACATCACTGCAAACACTTACAAAAGGGATAAGAGAATGATAATAATAATTCAAATCAATAATAAAGCCCCAGGGTTCTCAAAGAAAAGGCATGTGAAATCCTGATTCACCAAGTGTCTGTCTATAACAAAATAAAAATAAAATTTATTTATATACTAACAACCCAAACAATACAAATATTTTAATGAGATGGACTTAACTGAGGGAACATCGAGATCAGGGGCCAAGTAAAAGTTTCAATGGAATCCCAAAATCTCCCCCACCTCGCCCCAAAAATCAACAAAATGGGCGGTGTCACAGCACAAGGTGCAGTCACAGAAGGGAATCCTCCGGGAGGAGGAATAGATTGCAGCAGAACTTAGAATTGTGTCCCTGTTGAAAATCATAAGTTCTCCCCTATAAACCATGTCATGGTCCCAAGGATGATGGCTCAAAAAAAATGGCCCCCCACATACAAAGAATGACCAATAGTGAATAACTCCACACAAATTGCCCTCACAGTAACCCCCAACACGTTAATACCCCCACAGCCCCCAAACAGTAAAATTTCCCCAGCCCTCAATAGAAAGGTACCCCCAAGCCCTCCAAACAGAATAATGCCTTTAAAGGGTTTCCATTCAGTATGAGTCCCAAAAGTTCCCCACATACAGATGAGCTGCCACGGCATGTACCCACAAGATGGCATCCAAAGACCCCCCCCACACACCACAACACCCCACACAAAGTTAAGATGGCCCTAACACAGTAAGATACAACCACAGCCTTCCTCACAAAGAGTAGGCCCCCCACAGCTACCCATACAGTATGATGCCCTCAAAGCACCCTTGACACAGTTGATGCCCAACAGCCCCACACACAGATATTTCCTCACAGTAAATGGCTATCATAGCCCCAAGCTCTCCATACCGTATGATTGACCCCATAGTATATAGCCCCTCACATTGTATGTTTGTCCAAGTCCCAAGACACATACAAAGTAATGGTCTCCACACCTCCCACACAGTATGATGGCTCCCATACATAGAACAAGGCCCCACGAGCCTCACACAAGTTGTGAACCTCACAAGCCCCCCACAGTATTAGGTCCGCCAAGTTGATGGTCACCGCACGGGCCCCCTACAACTAATTAGAAAAAAAAATAAAAAAACTATGTACCACCTAGCCCAGTTCCACTCCCGGAGCCGTGGATAAGGCTTGGGCGCAGGTGCGTCTTGTGATGTTACGTGCTCTGCACTCAACTCAAAAACACAAGCTGAATGGTAGAAATGGGAGCCGAGGCTCCCTGTCCCAAAAATTGGGGTTTTAAACTGTTTCTCCATCTAAGGGTTTTTGGGCATCCTTATGGCTGTGTCTTCTTCCGCTTTAGTGGTTGCTAGGCGTGACCTACACAGCAAAATCTCTGTTGGTTATCAATTAGTTGGGTTGGACAACCTTTTTTGATGGTATTGGGGCTCGTTATATTTGGTTGTGAGGAGAGCAAGCAAAAAAGGAAATACACCAGGAGGGTTGGAATCTAGGGACGCAGTACCCGCTAACCACCAAAATAAAGGCAGCCGTGGAGCGTTCCTACGTTGGGTCCTAGACGCCTCGTCACAGCCTGAGAAACTAACTACACCTAAAGCGAAAGAGGAAAATAATTGCCCGGAGCAGATCCCAAAGAAATAAAAAAACCCCCAAACTGTAATGGCGGTTAGACAAGAGGAAATACGACCAGATAGAAATAGTAGAGCAAACGTTGGGGCCCCCAACCTAATAAAAAGGAAGGAAGGACAGACTGCACCCCAAAAAACCCTAAAAGTCCAACTCGACAATTACAAAAAACCTAGATCCAGACCCTACCACCTAAATTGTTTTTGGTGTAACAAAAACAAACAGCAGCCACTGAAAAAACTGGAAAAGGCAAAAGAACAAACAACGAACTAAATGAGAGGAGCACAAGCCCCCGGAGGGGACCGGCGACCCCCACAAAGTGCAGGACAAAATGCAAAAAGCAAGCACAAAAAAAAAAAAAGAAAAAAAGTCTTATCTGTTTTGCAAAGAGAGGTACAAAACACGGCTAAAAGTGAACAGGAATCAAAGATGAGACCAGAAAATTGATCAGGCAACCCTGATGGGAGGGAACCTCCCTATATAAGACCAGTCAGAAACACCTGATCCCAAATTTCACAATTCATTGGATTTCGTATGTTTGTAACCACCAAGGGAGCTTCTGCTCAGAATTCATTTTAGCACATTCACAACAGTACCCCCCCTTGGGAGGGTTCACGAAACCCTCATTTGAGCAAACAGGGTCGGGCAGGATGGCTTGTGAACGCACGGATGAGTTCCTAGCATGGAGTGAAGCAAACACCCAAGAATTGTCCTCCTGCCATAACCTCCCACTTAACAAATATGGAGTTTCCGTTAGAAAACGGAATTCAATAAATTTTTTCAACCACATACTCCAACTGCCCTCAACCAAAACAGAGTCGGGCACCCCAAGGAACCACTGGTCGACAACCTCTTCAATAAGGACTTGTGGAACACGTTTGTATCTTAATGCCCTGGGGAAAAAAGTAAACTAAAAGAAAAGGTTAAGGGGAATTCCATGATCTTATAAGGTCCAATGAACCTAGGCTTAAACTTAGGGGTAAACCTCATGGGTATTTCTTGAGGAAAACAGACCAAGCCCCCACTTCAAAGAGAACCATCATCCTATGCCGGTTAGCAAACTGCTGGGCCCCTCCTGAGAGGGGCAACCTCTCCACTCCTGGTCCAAATCTCGCTAAGCCCACAACAGGTCACACCTGGACAGACAGAAGCCTCCGTCGTCCGAAGAAAATCGAGGGTGAAACCCAAAATGCAAAAAAAATGGAGACATCAAAGTGGCAGAGTAGCCCAAATTAAGAGCAAACCAGCCAAAAGCAAAAAGAACCCAGTCTCCTGATCAGCAGACACAAAGCATCTAGATAAGTCTCCAAGGGTGGTTTGTTCTCTCAGTTTGTCCATTGGTCTGAGGATGAAAAGCCGAGGAGAAAGACAATTGAACCCAAGTTTAGAACAAAAATCCCCAAAATCTGGAAAACAAACTGGACTCCTCTGTGACACAATGTTTCAGGAATGGCGTGTAACCGAACCATGTGTGAAGGAACAAAGGGCACCAATTCAGAGGAGGAAGGCCTTAGGTAATGGCAACAAATGTATCTTTTTGGAAAACCTATCACAAATTACCGATAACGGTCAATCTCTGAGAAACGGGGGGTCGGGAAAATGAAATCCATAGGATATGGGCCATGGCTTTGGGCACAGGCAAAAGGCATCAACAAACCACTAAGCGAGGCAAGGGCTTGGAGAGGAGAAAGTCCCCCCAGGACGCACAAATTCCCTGAGTCAGGAGACAAATTTAGGCCACCAAAAGGACCCGACAACCAAGTCTCTGGTACCAAAAATTCCGGGTGACCGGCCAAGCGGAAAATAATCTCAGCATCACACCTTTTTTATCGGCTGGGAAAAAACAATTTCCCAATAGGGCAGGCTCGGGTTTATCCTCCTGACACCTTCCGAGCCAGTTTCAAATTGGGCGGATGGCGGGAAAGAACTACCCCCTTTCAAAAAAACAGAGGGTCAATAACTCAGGAGAGTCCGCAAGGAAACTCCTGGGAAAAGGGCATCCGCCTTTAACTTTTTGGCCAGGAAGAAAAGGAAACCACAAAATTAAAACGTGTGAAAAAAAGGCCCCCTGGCCCCTGTCTAGAATTAAGTCGCTTGGTGTTCCAGATAAACCAGATTCTTAGGTCGTGAGGACCCCACCTGATGTTTGGTCCCTCCACCAAATCCCACTCTTCAAAACCACTTCATGGCCATAACTCCCGATTCCCCACGTCATAATTTACATTCAGTTGGAGAAAATTTTCGAGAGAAAAAGGAAACAAGGGTTACTTTTAGAGGTTCTGGATCTCTTTGGGACAAAACGGCACTGCCCCAATTTCAGAGGCTCAACCTCCACCTGAAATGGAGAGAAACATCAGGTGCCGTAGCAGAAAGCAGAATGGATCTCGCTAAGTTCCGAAACGCAGAGACTGCCTAGGGGCCAATTCACCACATCAAAACCCTTTTGGTCAAATCAGTCAATATTTAACAAACAGAGAAATTACCATAAATTCGATAAAAATTGGAAAACCCAAGAATCTTTGAAGAGCCTTTAATGAAGTAGGTTGGACCCAATCACAGATGGCCGAACCTTGACCGGTCCATTTCAATAAAGATGGGGACAAATGAATCCCAGAAATGAGTCCTCGTACGCCAAAAAGACCTTTGATCCCTTCACATAAGAGCTTTCTCTCTCAAAATCTGGAACACAGTCCGAAATGCTTTTTACATGAAGAGTCCCGTCATTGGAAAAAATAAAGATTCACCAAATAAACAATCAGAAATTTATCCACAAAATCCCTGAAAATGCTTATGAAGGATGGAAGACAGAAGGAGCATTAGTGAGCCCAAAGGGCTCACTAGGTATTCAAAATTCCCCTCTGGGTATTTAAATGCCGTTCTTCCATTCATCCCCCTTCTTAATGCAATAAGGTTTAAGCCCCCCTGAGGTAAGCTTGGTAAACCAAGTAGCATTTTTCCACCCTGGAAAAAGGTCGAAATCAAGGGTAACGGATATTGAATTTCACAGTGATTTGTTCAAGAGCGATAATCAATACACGGCCTTAAGAACCATCCTTTTTGGCCACAAAGAAAAAACGGCCCCAAGGGGAAGAGGGGCTGATATGACCCTTCTCCAATGATTCCTTGATATAAGACCGCATAGCGTCTGTTCAGGTAAGACAAGTTAAAAGGCACCTTTAGGGAATTTAAACAGGACTAAATTCAATAGCACAGTCTAGCTCCTATGGGAGGCAAAAGGAGCAATTTACTTTGCTAAACACATCAGGAAAAATCAGTCAAAAGTAGGAACATCCTGAGCCTGGGGGGGGCAGAAAAAACAGGAGTTTGGTAAAATTTAAAAACTTTGCAGCCCAATGGTTACAGACACAGTTTCCAACCAAAACAGGATTATGGACTGTAACCAAGGGAAACCCAGTACGATAATGTCTGCAATTATACAGCACCAAAAATTTTGCAACTTCCGTGATCAGGTTAAACCCCATTTATCACCTGGTAGAGAATGAGGTTTATTCTCAGCCAAAGGGGTAGAATGTCCCCATTAGGGGAATAGACTTCGTAGGGGTTTCAAGGGAAACCCCAACGTTTAGCAAAATCAAAATCCATAGGTTATAGCTGCCCCGAATCAACGAAAGCTGGGGAGAAAATGTGGACGGGGCAAAATCAGGGTACTCAACAAAAATTTTTTGCACTCCCAAACAACGAGCATGAAAACTCTCTTCCCCCGTTTAGGGCAAAGAAATAGCATGAAGGCACACCACAGTAGAAACTAACCCATGCGTTTTGAAATCATGAGCTGTGACCCAGAAAGCCACTTATCACCGCAGGGGTCCAGAAGCTGGTTCACAAGGAAATATTCCCCCACCTACCCCCCCACGCTCCGCAAAGTCTGTCATTTAATGCTAATGCAGAACTTGAGACCAGAGGGGAAGGGAATCCCACCAAACATCCTTTACTTCTCTGCGACCCTTCCGAAAAAGGGTGCCAAAAGATGTATTCCATTTAGTCAGGATGCCCACTTCGGGAATCTTGAAGTTAATCAGCATCCCAGCCCCTGATTTAATGCCAACAACTTTTTCAGTTGATCGTGGACATTAGGCTCATCATACAATAAACCCCGAGCCTGAAAAAATGCCATCAACATTACCAAAACAGGACCCAGTGAGGGAAAAAGCCCAATCTGGGTGCCGCCGCAGGGAGAGATGACAATTTGAACC
>JARQOD010011979.1:0-21333 GCA_033576555.1 Oophaga sylvatica | reverse complement strand
CACTGGGCGGTGTAGGCGACGTCATCCAGGCGCGCCATTTCGTCCCAGTCCACGTCTGGTAGTGACGGACAGGACCCCTCCGGTGTCCCTGCCGGGGACCGATAATCTGCTGCGGCCTCTTGGCCGGGCGGGCGTTCCGGGATTGGCTGTACCTCCTCAACCTCCTCCGCTTCCACCACTTCACCAGTGGGATCGGGAACGGTACTTTCGGGGGCAGCCTCCGGTTGCTCCTTCGCCTTGGGCAGCAGACGCTTCGGTATTGGAATCGTGGGGTTCGTTGAGGGGAGAGGACGCCGTGTTTGTTAGTTGCCACTTCAGCAGGTTACATCGGCGTCTCTCAATCTCCTCCAGTCCAGGTTGGAACATCTTCTTTAGGAGTGCGTTCTCCTCCTGGATCTCCACAACGCCTGTTGCAGGTGCAGATCGCATAAGACTCTGATGCCGATGGCAGCTTGGCGGGGGCACGGGGCCTGCCTTCCTCCGCTGCCCCACTCGGCTGCACACGTCCTGCCTCCATCATGTTCCAGAAGATTCTTTCTTCTTTCTGCGGAGACATCCGGTCTCTTCCGTGGAGGTGGGGTTTGCGTCTCCTCCTCCTCGCAGGGAAGGTGAAGAGGAGGCGGACCTCCTTTGCTGTAGGGCAGGACCGCATATTGTAATAGCACTTTGAGAGGGCAGGCATTTTCTTTCGCGCCACAGGGGGGTAGACGCCCACGAAGGCACGCCCACCTTCTTCTCCAGCGCCTGAGGGCGCGAATATGGCGACAAAAATGGCGATTTTGGCGCCAAAAGTGCAAACAGTCCTTTTCACAAAAACAAGTCCTTAGGCACACAGGGCTCGCAATTTCGCGAGTTTCGCATCCTGTTCGTGACGCCAAAGTTTGTGTCGACCCGCCACCACAATTGTGGATTACCAGGGCAATGGGGTACTCAGAGCCGAGCCCATGGAAGTCTATGGGATTCTTGTCACAGGTAGCTGTGGCTCGGTCTGTGGCCCGGGCGGTCTGGCGTATGTAGGGGATATATTTACAGGGGATTGATTATGTACAGTTCGTGACGCCACCTGTAGTGTTCTGGTAATTAGTACCAGCGCTGCTGTAGATCTCTGAGGGGATGGTGAGGCAGCTAGATGTCGGGTCCCCTACAGGTGGGACTGGTCCCTCAAAGTCTATGTGAGTAGTGAAGTCGAGTGCGGTTAAAGAACACAGTCTCACACGGTCAGCGTCTTTCCATACCTTTACTTGCAAGATGATAAGGCAGGTCCCAGGGAGGCTGATCCAAGGAGAGTGTATCTTGAGACGGCAGCTGGACAAGTTAGGGGCCTCCTTTATCTCCAATATGACGAGTGCAACTAGCATGAAGCGTAGTTCCCTCAATTCTCCAGCTTATCCAAAGCTGTACCGCCCAGTCAGCTTAGTGTTAGGGGCCTTCCTATGAAGGAGCTGAATTCTTACGTGGTCCTGCAGAACTCCAAAGTCTTCACTCCCCCTGACCCCAGTTACGTACTGACTATAAGGGGCTTGTCTGCCGCGACCTAGGGTCCGGTAGATTCCTGGTTTTCCTGTCACCGTGCCTGAAACAACAATGACTCTTCGGTCCCCAGTGACCGGTAGCAACGTGCTGGACTTCTGCAATCCTGTAGCACTAATTCTATAATCCACTTGCCTTTCGCCTTGTCCACGCTGGTAACATAAGCACTCAAAACTAGCCAAGGGTCGAGCATCACTTCTTTCCTTTTCCTTCCAATGAAGTTAGCCACAGACGCTCAGTTATCACAGGCAGGAGCACGTCTCTGAACCTGATACCGTCCTCTAGACAGGGGTGCTGAAGGCTTTCCGTGCTAATACTTCTTCTTTCCTCAGTGTGTATTGTGAAGGTGATACAGCTCTGACTAGACTAAGGTGTATTCCAAACACCTATACCAGACTCCACGTTATGAACTGTGATGAAGCAGACTAGATTCTTTCTTCCCTCCAAACGTCTTTCCTCTCAGATGTCTAGACTCACTCCACACGTCCTCACTGTCCAAAGACAGGAACTAGACTAATCACTCTAACACCTACTACCTTGACCACTCCCTCTAGAGTATACTCCACTACCCTAGGGGTGTGTCTAGTGTGTGTCGAGTGAATGAATATTGAGCATTAAGCCGCCGTCTCGCCATACACTCTCCAGGGTACTGCGTGTGCCTACCACCAGGGCTACACACTATGTGAGTAGGCTCTTCAGAGAGAAATGCAGTCATGGCCGAAAGTGTGGGCACCCAGAAAATTGTTCCAGAAAATTAAGTATTTTTCCCAGAAAATGTTTGCAATTGCACATATTTTGTTAACACGTGTTTATTTCCTTTGTGTGTATTGGAATAACACAAAAACAGAGGGGGGGAAGGCAAATTGGACATATTTTCACACAAAACCCCAAAAATGGGCCGAACAAAGTTGTTGGCACTGTGGTAGTGCTACTCACACGGTTTCTCACAGAGATAGACACGGGAACGTTTTTTCAGCTGGTTTATTTAAAACACAGCATAAACCAGCATGGGGTTTATCAAATTAAGCATGGACCTTTTCTACAAAAACAAAAAAACTATAACGTATAGCAGAGGCAACATGCATACGGGGATCCGCCCGCTCAGGGTACAAAAACAGAGTTCAGTATAGTTTCACATAAACACTTCTGTGGAGCTCTCTTGTCTCCAGGCACACAGACAGCAAAAAACCTCAGTGGCCTGGCATTTAACTTGCCAAACCACACCTTTGAGGTGGAGATATGGTGAGTAGCCGTCCCGCCCATCTCTTACACCGACTCAGAAAAAAACCCAACCCTCAACTTAATATTTGGTTGCACATCCTTTGGAATAAATATCTGCAATCAATCGCTTCCTATTACCATCAACAAGCTTCTTGCACCTCTCAAATGGTATTTTGGACCACTCTTCTTAAGCAAATTGCTCCAGGTTTCGTATTTGAAGGGCGCCTTCTCCAATCAGCAATTTTAAGATCTCTCCACAGATGTTCAATCAGATTTAGATCCGGACTCATTGCTGGCCATTTCAGAACTCTCCATCACTTTGTTTCCATCTACAGTTGTGTGAAAAGTGTTTGCGCACTTCCTGATTTCCTATTATTTTGCATGTTTGTCACACTTAAATGTTTCAGATCACCAAACAAATTTTAAATATTTGACAGATTGTTGCGCTCCTAGTTGGCGTACGTGGTTCGTGGACCCACTGTTACACAGAACGGATTTACCCTGGAGGGGCGTGACTAAGCAGCTACCTTGGTGTTCGCTGGAGCCTCTAGTGGTGAGGTCAGACTGATGCTGCTGCTGCCAAGTACCACTACAGGGCGATGTCTGGCCGGAGCTGCTGACCCCAAAAGGCAGAGGGGCTACTTCTGCTTCTCGGACAGAGCAGGATGGCCACTTGGGGAAAGTTCAGATAGGACAGCTTCTCAGTGTCACGGGTGTGTCAGGTGTTTCTGGATCCCGGCTAGTAGAAGGTCACTGTGCCTGGCTCTGCAGACACATTCTGGATATTGCATCTTTGCTATGGAGTGATATCCTTCTCAATCCAGGACCCAGCGGTGATCTCCACCATCTGCTGCTGATTAACACACCCTTGCTGCAGGCTTAAATACCTTTAGTCACTTAAGCAAGGCACCGGTGATAGCTCTAT
Source organism: Oophaga sylvatica (assembly GCA_033576555.1). Lineage (NCBI taxonomy): Eukaryota > Metazoa > Chordata > Amphibia > Anura > Dendrobatidae > Oophaga > Oophaga sylvatica. The sequence continues at coordinate 17,657 of JARQOD010011979.1, read as the reverse complement.
TTACCTCTGGAAGTTTTAGAAGTCAACTATTTCCATCTTGGAGCCTCTTGGAGGATTGCTGGCGTGAGCTCTCTTGTGTCGTCTCAAGCTAAGTGTATTCCCTCTTTTGTCTTCCTGCTTTGTCTTTAGTTGTAGTGGAGGCTGACTAGTGTCTACCCCATCCCCTCACTATCCAGACCCTATTGCTAGGGGAAGTCAGGGATTAGGTTCCTGCTTCGCTATAGGTGCAGAACCTATTTAGGGACGTAAGGGCAGATATTGTGTTGTCAGATCTGACTAGGTCTCCACTCCCCCCTTTCCTAGTGTTTGGGCTCCCCCACCCTCTTCCAGTTGTTGTGCACCTAGTTACTCCCTCACCCAGGGTGACACTCAGGATGGCCTCTCGGGACACATTCACACAGTACGGCTTCTCGAGATAAGATCACACAGCACCTAATATTCAATAGCAAACATTACCCCTTAGACCCACTGTCAAAGGTCTCTCAATCAGCCAAACTAGTTCTCTTGCTTTACACTGATGAGGGCAAATACCCCATATGACTTAGGATAAGAAGCCAAAACTGAAACTGTATTTGTGTTATGCCGGCCACTCGCACACCTGCTAAGCACCGCCCTACTCACTGCATGTTTTGCTCTGCTCCACCCAGTTCCTGACCATTGCTCTAAGCTGCCTGGTGCCATCTTCCAGCTTGGCTGTTTGTGAATCATATGGGAGTGCGGTCGAACTGTGCAGGAATTTGTATCCATTGTCAGGGGCGTACATAGAAATCATGGGGCCCCATAGCAAAAGTCTGAATGGGCCCCCCCCCAAAAAAAAAACAGGTGCTCTTAACTCCACACACACACACACCTGCAGTGCATGCAGGGCCCCCTACACCCTCCACAGTGCGTGCAGCCGGGCCCCCCTCCCTAAGGTGCAAAGTGCAGCCAGAGCCATTGTAAATGTAAAGTGCCAGCACAGTGAGGGGACACATTTAACAAAAAAAATCGACCCCCAGCCAGGCTCACCATCTTGTGTGTGCAGTGGCGTAGCAACTGTTTGTGGGGCCCGGGGCGGCTGAAAAATTTGCCGCCCCTTTGGTCATTGATAATCCTGAAGCATTCACCATTACAACCAAAAAAAGGCTCAAAGTAAATACCTTTCACCTGTAAAATCAGCATGGCAAAAATACACACTGCAAAGCAGCAACACACAGTATGGACTTGTGTTTATGATGTGCTTTATCCTCCTTGGACAAAAAGGACTTCTTTAGGCTTAGCTCACATTTATACAGTGCAGTCTGCTGGACAAATATGTCTGAATTGCAAAAAAAAATGGTATTCAGACGTATATGGAGGCATACACAAACCATAATGGGCAACACGTAGTGTAAAAAAAATGTTCTTCTGACTATGTTTTGCCCTGATCACGTTGTATTGTGGGAAAAAAAACAATTGACCAAAGGTACGCGTTTTTAATGTGGGGTGAAAACAAGTTTATTCCTCTGGACACCTCCTCTCAGAACTGATGCCAAAATGGAGTGGGATGGGACTGTTGACACCAGTAAAACTGGATGGAAAAAAAATGATTCTTTTTAAGTAAAAAAACATATAGAGACAAAGATGGAAGTACGATATGTATCAAATGTACTTGTTTAAATTCGTAGGTTGATGCATGGCATACGTTTCAGGCTAAGTTCACACGTTGCGGAATTGCTGCGGAAATTTCCGCGGCAATCCCGCACTTCAGCCCGCAGGAAATACGCACGTTTTTTGTATGCTGATTCCCGCCAGAATAATAGCGTTTTGCAAGCGTAATTAGCTTGCAGAATGCTAGCGTTTTCCTAGCGATCTGTAGCATCGCTTGGAAAACTGATTGACAGGTTGGTCACACGAGTCAAACATAGTGTTTGACACGTGTGACCAACTTTTTACTATTGATGCCGCCTATGCCGCATCAATAGTAAAAAGATCTAATGTAAAAATAATAAAAAAAATAATAAATAATGATATTCTCACCTTCCGGCGGCCCCCGCAGCCTTCCCGCCTCTCAGCGACGCTCCCGGCAACTCGCGGTCCCAAGGATGCATTGCGACAAATCACACCGATGACGTGGCATCTCGCGAGACCGCTATGCCATCTGGGTGATTCTCGCAAAGGACTCTTGGGACCGGAAGTTGCCGGGAGCGTCGCTGAAGGCGGGAAAGCTGCGTGGGACGCCGGAAGGTGAGAAATATCATTATTTTTTATTTTAATTATTGTTTTACCAGGGATATGGTACCCAGGGTCTGGAGGAGAGTCTCCTCTCCTCCAGACCCTGGGTACCATCCGCACATGAACCGCTTACATTGCGCATAGTGGGCATAGCCACATGCGGAAAGTAAGCGGTTCAATGCATTCCTATGGCGGCGGAATCACCGCGGTTACGCTAAATTAATGAACATGTTGCTAGATTTTCCGCGAAGCGTTTTTTTTCGCGGAAAATACCGCAACATGTGTACAAAACATGCGCAATCAATTAACAAGTATAGAATGCTTAATGCTTGCGTTTTTTTCGCGGTTTAACCGCGGAAAATCGCGGAAAAACCGCGAAAAAAACGCAATTATTCCTGATCGTGTGCACTTAGCCTTAATGTATACGTCCAACGCATTAAGTCTGCAGGCGTATAAATGTGAACCTAGCCTGACAGGGAACATGCTGCATAGTGTGCTCCGATGTAAGAAGTGTGGTACCTAATCTGACAGCAGGTACAAGCAATGCCCATCATTCATGGCATCATATAAGACAGGTAGACGGATGTCATATCTTTGTATATGAAATGATTGGAATATGTAAGCTATGCAAAGTTCCAACATGTGTACAAACTACAAGACACATTTTATCACAGGTAAGGGGACACAGAAATGCCGCACACAATATCTTCCATAACATCTGCAGAACTTCCACTCTCAGGCACCTCATGAGCTCAGCACGCCCCATGTAATTGCTGTCTCCCAGGTGCATGCTTCTGGGGTGAAGGAGCAGAATAAATTAGTAACATTTATTGGCTGCACCATGATTTCCAGGGCATTGCACATTTTTAGTATTGCATGAACATGCATTGTTGCACACCTTGACAGTGAAGTTGGTGGTGGGACATAGACTGGAGGTCTTACCTACAGCTAGGAAGCATCATCCTGCCTGGTGGTGGTACAGGGGTTAAATCACATGAAACCAGCTCTAATGGAGAAGCATTGTGAGGAGTACAGAAGGTGGCTGCAGTGCATGCAGGGCAATCCTCCTCCTCCACAGTGCATGCAGAGCCCCCCTCCTCCACCCTCCACAGTGCCTGCAATCAGGACCCCCTCACTCCCTAAGGTGCAAAGTGCAGCCAGAGGCTAGCCATTGTAAATATAAAGTGCCAGCACAGTGAGGGGACACATTCAACAAAAAAATCCACCCCATACCCCAGCCAGCAGGGCTCACCTTCTTGTGTAGTGTATCTCTCCCTGAGTGAAACTTATGAATGTTTTCTGCTTCCTGTGATGCACGTGTCTCTGGCTGCAGGCTGGCTTTCTTATGCAAATGCAGCCAGAGACTTAAGCCAACTGCTGACCAGGAGAACAACAAGGAAAGGGACCTTCAAGGGGGTTACAGTGTCCGGCCGTCGCTTATATTTAATTAAAGGAGATAGTACTGTGTCAGCACAGCACAGCTGCCAAACGACAGCGGCCGTCGTGGGCCCCCTCACCTGTCGGGTCCCATAGCAGCTGCTTAGTCTGCTCTATTCACGAAACGCCACTGTCCATTGTGTTCAGCAGTGATCTGCTTCCCCAGCCTATCACCTGCCCACAGGTAATAATCAGACACTCCACCCGCCATTCATTGCCTGAACTTAGGTTGTTAGTAGCTTTGTTGCTAGTTCCCTTATTGGATTAATACCTGTTATGGACCCGGCTTACCTTCTCTTTTATCCCGATCTCTCCGCTCCTGGCCTCAGCTACTAACTCTGCACCTTACTGCCTGCCTTGGACAATCTGGCTATGCTTTTGTCTCACCCACCAGTACCCGAGTCTTTGACCCTCTAGTCAGCTGCTGCAGTCCCAAGGACTTACCTAGAGTGGTACTTGTGTTTATGGGTGACCAGTCTATCTTCATCATCACAGGATCAAGTGAATATCCGGTAAACACTTAGTCATCCCCCTCCAGCGTAAGCCCGGCCGTGGCTCAGTGGTTCCACACCCACCAGCGTCACAATTGCAAGCTATTGTTTCAAGATATTTGCCCTCATCAGTGCAAAACAGTATAACTTGTTTGATTTTGATAGTGTGTCTAAGCAGAAGTTTTGCTTGTTGAGAGTGCCAACTTGGTGTAGGAGACCTATAGCCATGCAATGCATTGATTTTTAAGATTGCTAGTTCCCGTAAGTGCACTAGAGTTCCTCGCCTCTTCCTCTCTGGAAAAGATAATTTCCATATTTAAATTCCTAGAGCAACATCACATTGCATGGCTTAAAAGTCTCTTTATGCCCACAACGAGAAACTTTACTTCTTAGACCAGCTGCTATGTGATAACACTATGTCCTTTGCTAAAGGTGATCTTATACAATTCAACCAACCCTTGATATCTTTTATTTTTTTCATTTCTTTATAAGAAATGGAGAGGAAAGATTCATTATTTACTATTTAAGTAAAAAAATAAACAATTATATAATTAAAAAAATAATTAATTAAATAAATAATTAATAATATAATAAAATTTATATAATTAAAAAATATGGTTCAGAAATTGAACAGCACAGTTATTTCCTTCTAGTGACGTTATTAGCTCTTTCGCCCTGATGCAAAATCTCAAAAAGGGCATCACTAGGTACTCAAAATGCCCCTCTGGGGTATTAAACGCTGTCTTCCATTCATCCCCGTGCTTAATGCGAATAAGGTTATACGCCCCCCTGAGGGCAAGCTTGGTAAACCAACTAGCACTTTTCACTCTGGAAAACAGGTCAGAAATCAAGGGTAACGGATATTGATATTTCACAGTGATCTTATTCAGGAGGCGATAATCAATACACGGCCTCAATGAACCATCCTTTTTGGCCACAAAGAAAAAAACGGCGCCCAAGGGTGAAGAGGATGGTCTGATATGACCCTTCTCCAATGACTCCTTGATATAACATCGCATAGCATCGTGTTCAGGTACAGATAAGTTAAAAAGGCGATCCTTAGGAAATTTACCACCAGGCACTAACTCAATAGCGCAATCGTAGCTTCTCTGAGTAGGTAAGGATGCAGACTTACTTTCACTAAACACATCAGAAAAATCAGTCAAAAAGTCAGGGACATCCTGAGACTGGGGAGAGGCAGAAAAAACAGGAGTGTCAGTATTAACACATTGGCAACCCCAACTGGTCACAGACACAGATTTCCAATCCAAAAGAGGATTATGAGTCTGTAACCAAGGGAAACCCAGTACAATAATGTCATGCAGATTATGCAACACCAGAAATTTGCAACTCTCCTGATGATCTGGTTCAACCCTCATCATCACCTGAGTAGAAAATTGACGTTTATTCTCCGCCAAAGGGATAGAATCAATGCCCAGTAAAGGAATAGACTTCCGCAGGGTATCATGGGAAAGCCACAACATTTGGCAAAGTCAAAATCCATCAGGTTAATAGCTGCTCCTGAATCAACAAAAGCCTGAACGAAAATGTGGACATGGAGCAAATGAGGGTAACAGTCAACAGAAATTTAGTCTGAACACTACCCAAGACAACTGAGCGCGCAAAACGTCTTCCCTGCTAAGGACAGACGTAAATAGCATGAGAGGCGTCACCACAGTAGAAACATAACCCATTGCGCTTTCGAAACTCATGACGCTGTGCCTTAGAAGTCACTCCATCACACTGCATGGGCCCAGGAGCTGGCTCACAAGGCAACACCATCTCACGCATACCTCTGCGCTCACGCAAACGTCTGTCAATTTGAATAGCCAATGACATAGAATCATTGAGACCAGAGGGAACAGGGAATCCCACCATAACATCCTTTACATTCTCTGACAGCCCCTTCCGAAAAAGGGCTGCCAAAGCATCATCATTCCATTTGGTTAGGACTGCCCACTTTCAGAATTTCTGACAGTACAACTCAGCGTCTTCAAGACCCTGATTTAATGCCTGATCAGCTTGATCAGTGACATTAGGTTCATCATACAATAACCCCAGAGCCTGAAAAAATACATCAATATCATTCAAAACAGGATCCCCAGGTGTCAGGGAAAAAGCCCAATCCTGAGGGTCGCCGCGCAGGAGAGAGATGACAATTTGAACCTGCTGTGCTGCGCTCCCCGAGGACTTAGGCATTACGGCAAAAAACAACTTACAGTTATTTTTGAAATTCAGAAATTTAGCCCGATCCCCCAAAAACAAATCTGGCATGGGAATTCTAGGTTCCACAACCGGCAACCTAGCAAGATAGGCAGCAATACTCCGAACCTCAGTGGCAAGCTGATCCACACGGTCAGACAACTGTGCAAACTCCACTGAGAGAAAAAAAATTCTCCTCAGCACCCAGAGAAAAAGAGGGAAAAAATGCAACAAACAGAAAAAAAAAAAATCTCTGACAACTCTGACAACTTTTTTCTTTCCACACTATTTTTCCCTTCTGTGAGTACCATATAATTTTCAGTTTGGCCGGTGATACTGTTATGTTAGATATCTGAGGAGGACAGGAACAACAGCCGGGCAACCGAACACCTGAGATGTTGGTAACTAATGGGTTGCAGATTCCTAAACTAACCACACAACTAGAGGTAGCCGTGGAGCATTCCTATGTTGATCCTAGACACCTCGTCACAGCCTGAGAGATAACTACACCTAAAGGCAGAAAGATGAAAGCTATCTGCCCCGGAGCAGATCCCCAAAGAAAATAGGAAGCCCCCAAACATGTAATGGCGGTTAGACAAGAAGAAAGCACGGACACACACAGAAAATAGAATGAGCAAACGCTGGGGCCACAAGCTGACTAAATAGGATAGGACAGGAGAGATTACTTTCTGCAACCCAGAAAACCCTACAAAAATCCAACAATTCTGATTACAAAAATACTGAGATCACACGATCTCTCCACCCACTAAATCAGATCTCAGTGTGAACAAAACCAAGCCGCAGCTGCTGAAAAAGCAGGAAAAAGCAAATGAAAAATCAACAGTGGCTACAGACAAACTGTGAGGAGCACAGGCCCCAGGAGGGGACCCGGCTGTCCTCCACAAATGTGCAGAAAACTATGCAAATAGCAAGCACAAAAAGAAAAGCAGAAAATATCTTATCTGAAAGCAGCAGATGCAGGCAAGACACCAGCAAACTTCCAAATGAACCAGGAACCACAATTGAGACCAGAACAATTGATCACCGGCGACCATCATGGGAGGGAACCTCCCTTATATCAGTCCAGTCAGTGATCCCAGATTGCCATTCCTCGCTGGAAGGTTCAGTACTGTCTGTAACCACCATAGGGAGCCTCTGCTCATTCACAACAGTTCACCTCTTGAAACGTTTTCTTATCACCAATAATAAATGTTTTTTCACAAGGTACTTTAAATACATTTTTTTCCCATTATTCATCATCACTGCAAACTCTGCACCCCCTATTTTTCTGCCCCTGGTTTAATCCATATTTGCTATTATACCATAAAGGAAGGCCTAGGTTGATCTTCGCTATGGAGCCCCTCTCTTCTAAAGATTACACTAAAAGTGAGTGCAGGATATTATCACTAGATGCAGCAAGATATCTAGTGAGATATCAAACTATGCAAACTATGAGATATTCAAATACTAGGCATTGTGGTTATGCTATTTTCCATCTAGCGTTATATTGACAAAAGCACTAAATATGAAAATTGACCAAGAGTTAAGCTGGGGAAAGTTTTTAAAGTGGTGATCCAGAACGAAAATTTGTTTTACTGCTAAATGCCTATGTACCTAATGTCAAATCTAATCTCTTTTCTAATTATAAATTCTCTACCGTTCCCTCACTACTCAATAACTGCTGTGACAGTGCACTCGCTTGCCGCCTCTGATCAGAAGTAATGAGCTGGCAAGAGAGCGTCCTGACAGTGCGTGTTGTAAGAAGAATACCCTGCATGCATATTGCACAGTGATAAGAATCTACTGAGCATACATAGGAATTGACAGTTGACGCATACCTCCCAACCATCCCGGATTGAGCGGAACAGTCCCGATTCTGACCCCCCCGTCCCGCTGTCCCGCTCAGGACACTATGTGTCCCGCAGTGAGATGAGATGGCACGCCCCCCCATGCACCCCATCCTCGCCCTCCCTGTCTCTACAGCTCAGCCTCTCACAGTTAGCAATGACGGTGCTATGCTGTACTCTTCTGTGCCCACAGGACCTGTGATGAGGTCACAGGAGGGGAGGAGTCAGGGGTCACATGATCAGTGTCCTTGTTGTGTGCAAGACTCTGCTGTGATGGTTGTCATGGTGCTGGATGAGGGTAAGTTTGTGTGTTGGGGTCGGGACTCGGGTTTACAGTGTGGATGTGGCAGTGCTGTGGTGTGTACAAGTGTGTACGGAGCAGAGCCTTGTGTGAACGAGTTGGATGTAGCAGAGCTGTGCCTGTATGAGTTGGATGGAGCGGAGCCGTGTGTCTGTACGAGGTGCACGGAGCCGAGCTGCGCGTGTACGAGGTGCACGGAGCGGAACCACGTGTGTACGAGGTGCACGGAGCGTAGCCCTGCGTGTACGAGGTGCACGGAGTGGAGCCGCCCGTGTACGAGGTGGATGTAGCAGTGCTGTAGTGTGTACGAGGTGTACGGAGCGAGCCTTGTGTGTACGAGTTGAATGTAGCAGAACGTGTCTGTATGAGTTGGATGGAGCGGAGCCGTGTGTCTGTACGAGGTGCACGGAGCCGAGCCGCACGTGTACGAGGTGTACGGAGCCGAGCCGCGCGTGTACGAGGTTTACAGAGCTGAGCCGTGTCACGCATGTATGAGGTTTATGGAGTGGAGCAGTGTGTACGAGGTGTATGTAGCAGTGCTGTGTGTGTACAAAACGGAGCCCTGTGTGTGTGAAGTGTACGGAGCTGAGCCGCTCAGCTCCGGACACACAGGGCTCCGTGCTTGAGCCGTGTGTGTACAGAGCGGAGCAGAGCCGTGTGTGTATGTAGCGGAGCCGCATGTGTACGAGGTGTACGGAGCAGAACCGCGTGTGTACGAGGTGTATGCTGCAAAGCCGCATGTGTACAAGGTTTACAGAGTGGAGTCGTGTGTGTACACGGTGTACAAAGCGTGGCTGCGTGTGTACAAGGTGTTTGGAGTGGAGCCTTGTGTATACTGAGTGGAACCTTGTGTGTGCGAGGTGGACGGAGCGGAGCCGTGTGTGTACGAGGCATACAAAGCGGAACCGTGAGTGTATGAGGTGTGCAGAGCCGTGCGTGTACAAGGTGTATGGTGGGGAGCATTCATACCTCCCAACCGTCCTGAATTCAGCGGGACACTCCCGATTTTGAGAGTCTGCCCTCTGTCCCGGCCGGGAGCTTTTCCCGTGGACACAGGAGTACATGCCGGAGCCCCGAGGAGCACTTTAAAACTCGCACGTGATGTTCCACCAGAAGTGAAGTGCTGGAAGATGACCGGAAATGAGGTAATTTCGGGAGGAGATTGTGACGGAACCATGGAGGCACTTCAAGGAATGCTTCAGATCCATCACCATGTCCTCGCCTTGGAATCGGGGATGTCGGCCATGTGAGCGGATCATGATATGTCCAAACAAAGGAATGGCGCACAGCGAAAATGAAACAAATTACATATGACAAAAGGGGTGCACAACCAGTGGTCAAAAAACTGAATAGGAATATGAGGAAAAAGAAACCACTATAATGCATGCACACCACAACTGAGTAATCAAAAAATGAAAAAAGCTTTATTGCACAACATTAAAAAAAACAATTAAAAACAATAGAAATCCCTGCATGGATCCCAACAAGCAATCGCTGACCTGTAATCAAACTCCAAACAATGATCAAATGAACAAGTGCATGTCCTAAACAATATAACAAATGACGATAAATGGGCATATATGCTAAGTCCACAGAGAGAAAAATGTATAATGCATACACCTGAACGCAGTCACCATGAGGTGATAATGAAAGGTAAAGTGCCCCCTGTCACAGCATAATGATAAAGGTATATCACCTCCCAAAATGTGAGTCAGAAAGACTCCCTATAATAGAAAAGGCTCACGTGTAGAAAGGCAGGGTCAGGGCTGCAAGTGGACAGTAAGCCCGATGGAGGCAATTGCAGGGGGACCCAGAGGCAGGGCGACCCAACGCGTTACGCCGCTACAAGGGCGGCTTCGTCAGGGAAGTGCAAATGTGCTCAGACAGGATGCATGACTCGTTTTTGGTGGACCTTTTACTAACTTGTTTTTGGGGTGGTGGGAGGCTACGGTTGTCTATACTTCTGGTTGGTTCAAAGACAGGGTACGGCAGTGGTCCAGATTTATAGATGATATTTTTTTTTATTTGGTCAGGTACTGTTTCTGAGTTGCAGCTATTTTTGAGTTACCTCAATTGTAACTCTTTGAATATCTTTTTGACTCATACCATCTCTTCATCCTCAGTTAATTTCCTGGACCTCACTGTTCAGTGCAAACATGATACCCTGTCGACTACTCTGTTCCGTAAGCCTACCGCCACCAACAGCTTGTTGGAATACCACAGTTTCATCCGGGCCACACCAAGAAGGGGGTTCCTGTGGGCCAGTTCCTCAGGGCCAGGAGAAACTGTACAGAGGATCTTGATTTTCGCCATCATGCCAGGGAACTGACTACAAGATTTAAAATGAGGGAGTATCCTAAGAGACATATTTCTCAAGCCTTCCAGAGAGCCAATGGATTGTCCCAAACAGAACTTTTGGATTCCAAGGACAAAGTTTCAGACAATCAGATCCGTTTTATAACCACGTTCAATACGCATTGGCAGCAGGTAAGACATGTTCTGCAGAAGCATTGGAATATTCTAACCACTGATTTGTCTACCACACGGGTGGTCAGTCCTCATCCATTATTGACTGCGAGAAGGGCACCTAACCTGAGGGATATTCTAACTAGAAGCCACTATAGGAGACCCACTGTCAGACTCAATCGGGGGATCCACCTTAGGGGCTCTTTCCCATGTGGAAACTGCAATATCTGTCCCTACATGTCTCCGACGCGGGATGTCTTCTGTCACCCAACTGATCATACTCGACACCCACTTAAAACATATGTGAATTGCAAAACGATGAATGTCATTTATGCCATCGTCTGTCCATGTCCTCAGATTTATGTTGGACAAACTTCGCAGGAAATGCGTAGGAGAATACAAAGGCACTTTTCTTCCATCAATCTGGCAGCAACGGACGCTCGAAAAGGTAAAACGCTAACTTCGGTGGCTTCCCACTACCTTACTTACCATGCAGGAGCCCTGTCAAACACTCAAGTGATAGGCTTAGAACAGGTTCCCGGTTCTGACAGAGGGGGATCCCTCAGTCAGAAACTTCTCCAGGTGGAATCTAGGTGGATTTTTTCACTACGTTCGGTAGCGCTTCTGGGCATTAACGAGGATCTTCTATTCACCGGTTTTTTAGGGTGAGGTCCGAATGGGGTGTCTAGGACTCTTGGCACGCATATTTTATATATGGAAACTTACATCTGTTTGGATTTCAGAAATTAGGGTTTTCTGGTGTCAGTTGTCAGTGTTTATCCCACGCCCTTTATTTGCCCCGTTTCTTCTGTTTATCAGGCGATTGGGGGGTCTTTTGAGGGTCATTCTTGTAGTGTTGTTGTGCCAATGAAGGAAACTCCCGAAGGCCACACAGAGATGCTGGATGGTAGGTTTAAACAGCCATACTTTAGTTTTTATCTCTCTCCTCTGCTTCCATTACCCAGGACTTCCTGCTCCTGCCTTGTCTCCTCCTCCACCTTACATCATCGTTACTAGGCAGAAACTGAAACCAGGATAACAGCAAACCAATCACAGATATAGTAACAACATCACATCTCTCCTCTTCTCACCAAACAAAACAACATTAGAACTGGATAACGGTCCAAAAGTTCACATTAGTACAAAAGGGTTTTTTTTTTTTTTTTTTTTCTTTTTACTGCAGAACATAGTCCAAGAGGTGGGCTGGCGGTCTACGATTTGTCCTCGCTGGATAGCGGTGAGACATCTCAGTCCCAGATGAACTTTCTGAGTCCCCTGAGGTATCCTCCCTTGGAACTGCTGAGCTCTGGGGATGCGGCAGGACGTCATCGCTATCTGCCTCGTCTGTTTCTGGGACATAGTCGCAAAGTTTTTTAAAATGGGACACGTTCCTTGTGACCTGGCGACCGTGATCTTGAGCAGTAACCATGGTGCCTTTGACTTGTGTGACCTGAAAGGGTTCAGGATAGTATTGTGATGCAAACTTGTCACTAGGTCTTAGCCTTTTTACCAGTACCCAATCTCCCACCAATAGAGTTGAGCGATACTTTCCGATATCCAAAAGTATCGGAATCTGAATTGTATCGCCGATACCCAAAAAATATCGGCGATACCCGATACCGATACCGGAAATCCAATGTAAGTCTATGGGAACAAAATATCGGAATTAAAAAAACCCCATTCTTGCCTTGTTGGTTAATTGTACATGAAGGAAAACAACAAAGAGTAATGTAGAATGTATTGGGGAAGGTTGAGGAGACATTAAAGGCATAGATGTTTAACCCAATCAAATGGAATAGCATAAATATTTTTTTTTTAAAGATGTTCGGATTGACGAAGAAATTGACAATGTTGTTAACGTTTTTTCTATTTTGGCAAATATGTATATTTCACAACTTCCATGCTCTTCACTTTTTTAACTTTTGACACCATTTCTCCTTCATAATCTTCAGCAGCATCATCTTTTTCATCAAATTATTCTTCATCTTCACCTTCTTTATCTTCTTCTTAAACTTCTTGCTATTCATCTTTTTGTTAACATTACTCATTTTCTTCTTATTAAACTATTATTCTTATTCATATTGTACTTCATCTTCTTCATCATATTCTTATTTGTGACAGAGAATCCTGTACTTGTAATCTGTCAAAGTATGAATTTTTCATCCTTCCGTTCTTGCTGTCACAAAAGATTTAAATTACAACAGTATTTGTCCGTGTTCAGTTTAGCCTGCAGCAGCAGGCATTTTCCAGGGGCACCACGAGGAGGAACGGACTCACCCCCATACACTGCTTAGTCTTCTTCTGCTTAGAATTTAGAGCATATATTTTGCTCTTCATTTTGGTCTTATACTTCATGTTCTTCTGCTTTTTGATCTTCTGCTTATTGTTCTTAAGTCTCTTGTTCTGTATCTTGTAGTTTGTCTTAACCTTCTTAGTCCTGTTTGGTAATCTTTTATTTCTTCTTTGTGATGGTGTTTAGGCTGGTTGGCTTGATGCTCGTCGTCCTTGTGGTCGTCATCTTCTTCGGGGTGGTCATCAGGGTCGTCGTCTTCATTGTTGGAGATCCAGAGTGATTACCCAAAAAAGCATTGAAAAAATCTTCAATTTGTAAATGTAGCAGAAGGTACAAGAGTCAATGCAAGTAACGAGGACCAGCTGACTGTGCTGGAACCCGGAGGGGCAGCAGAAGGAAAAGAGCCAATGGCACAACCGAGGACCAGCTGATGTTACTGGGACACGGTTACTAAGCAGGAGGTACCTGTGCTCCAAAGCACTACCAAGGACCAGCAGACGTTGCTGGAACTCGGATACCGAGATGGAGGCACCTAAGCCAAAGGCACTGCAGAGAACCAGCTGACGGTACTGGAACCCGGACGGGTAGCAGAAGGTACAAGAGCCAATGCAAGTAACGAGGACCAGCTGACTGTGCTGGAACCCGGAGGGGCAGCAGAAGGAAAAGAGCCAATGGCACAACCGAGGACCAGCTGACGTTACTGGGACACGGTTACTAAGCAGGAGGTACCTGTGCTCCAAAGCACTACCAAGGACCAGCAGACGTTGCTGGAACTCGGATACCGAGATGGAGGCACCTAGGCCAAAGGCACTGCGGAGAACCAGCTGACGGTACTGGAACCCGGACGGGTAGCAGAAGGTATAAGAGCCAATGCAAGTAACGAGGACCAGCTGACTGTGCTGGAACCCGGAGGGGCAGCAAAAGGAAAAGAGCCAATGGCACAACCGAGGACCAGCTGACGTTACTGGGACACGGTTACTAAGCAGGAGGTACCTGTTCTCCAAAGCACTACCAAGGACCAGCAGACGTTGCTGGAACTCGGATACCGAGATGGAGGCACCTAGGCCAAAGGCACTGCAGAGAACCAGCTGACGGTACTGGAACCCGGACGGGTAGCAGAAGGTACCCATGGAAATTTAAGTTGACAGGCCGCGAGCCGGCCGCAGTTACCGAATCCCACAGTACTACAGTGGGTGATTGTCCTATTGTCACAACGGAAACAGCCTTTATTTGCATATCCCGCAGCACACATAGGAAGCACCTAAACTCCAAGCACCATAGAGTCGGCTAACCCGACCGCAACACGACAGGACAACTTATTGGAGGCTAAGTGACGTTTACACTGACAGGAAACAGATGGCGTGCTGTAACCAGTCTTGGCAGGAGTGAGTACCCGTGCCAATGACACTTCCGAGCAACAACTGGCGGTGTTGAAGCCCAGGGATGAGAAGACAACAGGGTGGAGGCAGCAGGACTTTTTGCCGTTCACACAGCAGGGGAACAGCTGACATTACTGAACCCCAGTAACACAGGAGCAAGTGTAGACTGTGCTAACAGCACTTCCGAGCAACAACTGGCGGTGTTGTAGCCCAGGGATGAGAAGAGAACATGGTGGAGGCAGCAGGACTTTTTGCCGTTCACACAGCAGGGGGGGAACAGCTGACATTACTGAACCCAGTAACACAGGAGCAAGTGTTGACTGTGCTAACAGCACTTCCGAGCAACAACTGGCGGTGTTGTAGCCCAGGGATGAGAAGAGAACATGTGGAGGCAGCAGGACTTTTTGCCGTTCACACAGCAGGGGAACAGCTGACATTACTGAACCCCAGTAACACAGGAGGCACTCGAAAACTGCGGTTGCCCGGGAAAAACATGGTGGAGGCGCGGATTTTTTCCCAGCGGGAACGCTACATTCTGAACCGTAAAAGGACAAGTTGCTGTGCTAACAGCATTCGAGAACACGGGTTTGTACAGGGAAGAGAAGGTGGAGCAGCAACTTCCTAAACAGCGGAACAGCTCTTACGAACCCCAAACACAGGACAAGTGTGATGGCTACAGCATTCCGAGCAAAACTGCGGTGTTGAGCGGGAGAAGAAGGGGGGGAGCAGACTTTTTGCTTCACACACGGGGAACACTGACTTAGACCCCAGTAACAGGAGAAGTGTGACGTGAACACACTTCCACAATGGGTGTTGTACGGATGAAGAAAGGTGGAGGCAGACTTTTTGCGCACAGCGGGGAACAGGCTTATGAACCAGTAACCAGAAAGTGTAACGTGCACCTTCCGGCAAACTGGCGGTTAGCAGGAGAAAGAACATGGGGGGCACAGTTTTCCGTCACACAGCGGAACGTGACTTTACGCCCAAAAACAAGTAGTGCAACCACTTCCGAGCAACAACGGGTGTTGTACCAGGATGAGAAGAAACATGGTGGAGCAGAGGCTTTTGCCGTCACACAGCAGGGAACGCTGACATTACTGAACCCAAACAGGCAAGTTGACTGTGCTAACAGCATTCCGAGCAAAACTGGGGTGTGTACCCAGGGAGAGAAGGAACATGGTGGAGCGAGGATTTTTGCCTTCACACCGGGAACAGCGACATTAGAACCCCAGTAACACAGGAGCAATGTGACTGTGCTAACAGCCTTCCGAGCAACAACTGGCGGGTGTCCGGATGAAGAGAACATGGGGAGCAGCAGGACTTTTGCGTCACACAGCAGGGAACACTGACATTACTGAACCCCATAACCAGGAGCAATGTGACGTCTAACAGCACTCGAGCAACAACTGGCGGTGTTGTACCAGGATGAGAGAGAACATGGTGGAGGCAGCAACTTTTTGCCTACACACAGCAGGGAACAGCTGACATTACTGAACCCCTAACCGACAAGTTTGCTGGCAACAGACTTCCGAGCAACAACTGGCGGGTCCAGGAATGGCGAGAATGTGGGGCAGCAGGATTTTGAGATACAGGAGGGCACAGGACTTTTGCCCTTACACACAGGGAGAAAGTGACATTACAACCCATCACAACAACGCAGTGTGACTGCCCGATAAAGAACTTCGAGCACAACTGGACGGTGTTGTGCCGGGTGAGAGGAACAGGTGGAGGCAGCAGACTTTTTCCTTCACACAGCAGGGAACGCTGACATTACTAACCCCAGTAACACGGGCAAGTGTTGACTGTGCTAACAGACTTCGAGCAACAATGGCGGTGTTTGCCAGGTGAAGAGACATGTGGGGCAGCAGGACTTTTTGCCTTACGCAGGGGACAGCTACATTACTGAACCCCAGTAAAACAAGGAGAACTGTGTACTTGCTAACAGCACTTCCGAGCAACAACTGGCGGTGTTGTAGCCCAGGGATGAGAAGAGAACATGGTGGAGGCAGCAGGACTTTTTGCCGTACACACAGCAGGGGAACAGCGACATTACTGAACCCCGTAACACAGGAGCAAGTGTTGACTGTGCTAACAGCACTTCCGAGCAACAACTGGCGGTGTTGTAGCCAGGGATAGAAGAGACATGGGGGGGCAGCAGGACTTTTTGCCGTCACACAGGGGGGAACATGACATTCAAACCCCAAACACAGGGCAATGTTGATGTGCTAACGCATTTCCGACAACAATGGGGTTTTTGGCCCGGGGATGAGAAGAAACATGGGGAGCAGCAGGATTTTTTCCCGTCAACACGGGGGAACAGCTGACTTTGAACCCCATAAAAGGACAATTTACTGGAAACCACTTCCGAAACAAGGGGGTTTTTCCCCCGGGGGATAAGAGAACATGGGGGGGGCAGCGGGACTTTTTCCTTCACAACAGGGGAACAGCGACTTTTACTAACCCCCCAAAAAACACAGAAAAGTGTACGTGAAAACAGCCTTTCCCGAGCAAAAACTGGCGGGTTGAGCCGGGTTTAAAAAGAAACAGGGGGGGGAGAGATTTTTTTGCCGTACACAGAGGGGAACAGTGACTTTTCTGAACCCCAAACACGGAGAAGTGGACGTGCTAACCACTTCCGGGGAAAAAAAAAAAGGGGTGTTGTCCCCAGGGAAAAAAAAACAGGGGGACAGCAGGTTTTTTGCGTTCACCAGCGGGGGAACCGACTTCTAAACCCCAGTAACCAGGAGCAAGTGTGACTGTGCAAAGGCATTCACAACAACTCGGTTTTGTACCCCGGGGTGAGAAAAACGGTGGAGGCGGTTTTTTTGCCTTAAACACAGGGGGGAACAGCTGACATTACTAAACCCCCTAACAAGGACAAGGGGTTTACTGTGTAACAGCTTTTTCCACAACAACTGGCGGTGTTGTAGCCGGGGATGAGAAGAGAACAGGTGGAGGCAGCGGGACTTTTTGCCTCAAAGGGGAAAGCTCTTATGACCCCAAACAGGGGAGAAAGTTTGACTGTCTAACAGACCCCGGAAAAAATGG
>JARQOD010011978.1:0-21338 GCA_033576555.1 Oophaga sylvatica | reverse complement strand
AAACCAAAAACCCTCTTGATTGCAAAAACCCTGAGATCCACGATCTCTACCACCTAAATCGGGTTTTGGTTAAAAAAACTTAGTCGCAACCATGAAAAAAAAGGAAAAAGCAAATGAACAAATAACAGTGGCTTCAGTTAAAATGAGAGGACCCAAAAGCCCCCGGGGGGGCCCTGGCGATGGTATAAATGGTAGGGGTTTTTGAGCAGAGGCTCCCTCTGGTGGTTACGACGTATTTCCCTTTCGCGAGGGGGGTGGAAATTTGGGAAATCAGGATGGTTGATTAAGGGAGGTTCCCCCCCCATGATGGTTGCCGGTGTTTTTTTAAAATTTTTTCTTGTTCAATTGTGGTTCTGGTTATTTGGAAGTTTGCTGGAGTCCTGCCTGCATCTCCTGCTTTAGATAAGATATTTTTTGCTTTTTTTTTTGTGCTTGCTTTTTGCATTTTTTCGCACTTTTGGGAGGTCAGCAGGCCCCCCTCTGGGGTGAGCTCCTACATTTTTCTGCAGCCACTGTTATTTGCTCATTTGTTTTCTGTTTTTTCAGCGGCTGCGGTTTGGTTTTTTGTTCCATGAGATTGTTTAGTGGGTGGGAGATCGTGTGATCTCAGTATTTTTGTAATAAAATTGTTGGTTTTTTGTGGGTTTTTGGGTTGCAAAAAGTAATCCTCCGGTTTTTTTTTTTTTTTCCTATCCTATTTATCACTTTGGCCCCAGGTTTGCTCAGTCTTTTTTCTCCTATGTTTGTATTTTCATTTGTCTAACCGCCATTATTGTTTGGGGGCTTCTTATTTTCTTTGGGTCTGCCCCGGGGCAGATGCTTTCATCTTTCTGCCTTTGGTGTAGTTTTCTAGGCTGTGACAAGGGTTAGGATCAAAGTAGGGAAAGCTACCTCTGTTTTTCGTTTTGTTTTTGGAATCTGAATCCATCAGTTTCAAACTTCAGGTGTTCGGCTGCCCCCGCTGTTGTTCCTGTCCTCCTCAGCTCCCAAACATACGTTTCACCCGGCCCAAAAATTGAAAAATTATATGGTACTCCAGAAAGGGGAAAAAAAAGTGTGAAAGAAAAAATTTGTCAGGTTGTCAGAGATTTTTTTTTTCTGTTGTTGCATTTTTTTCCTCTTTTTTCTGGTGTGAGGGGGATTTTTTTTCTCTCTGGGGTTTGCAAGTTGTTGGCCGTTGGATCAGCTTGCCATGAGGTTCAGGTTTTGCTACCTATTTGTGGGTTGCCGGGTTGTTGGGACCTGGATTCCCATGCCAGATTTGTTTTTGGGGGATCAGGTCTAAATTTCTGAATTTCAAAAATAACTGTAAGTTGTTTTTTTGCCTTAAAGCTAAGTCTTCAGGGTAACGCAGCACAGCTGGTTCAAATTATACACCTCTCTCGCGGCGATCCTCAGGATGGGCTTTTTCCCTGAACTGGGGATCCTGTTTTGAATGATATTGATGCATTTTTTTTGGCTCTGGGGTTATTGTACGATGAACCTAATGTCACTGATCAAGCTGAAAAAACCTTGTTGGCATTAAATCAGGTCTTGAAGACGCTGAGTTGTACTGTCAGAAATTCCGAAATGGGACACAATGGAATGATTGAGTGTTATGTTTTGCTAGCTGAGGAGAGCAGGCAAAAAAAGGCAATACACAAGAGAGGTTGGGATCTACTGGTGATTGCCAGTACCTGATTAACCACCACAACTAAAGGCAGCCGTAGAGCGTTCCTACGTTGGTCTAGATGCCTCGTCACAGCCTGAGGGTTAACTTCACCTAAAGATAGAAAGAGGAAAGCTATCTGCCCGGAGCGATCCCAAAGAACATAGAAAGCCCCAAACAATGTAATGGCGGTTAGAAAGAGGAAATACGACACAGACAGAAATGTATGAGCAAAAGCTGGGGCCCAATATGCCTGGACAGAAAAGGATAGGGAAGGATACTTACTGCAATCCAAAAAAAACCCTAAAAAAAAGCCAACGCTACTAATTGCAAAAACACTGAGTTCACTGACTCTACCACCTAAATTAGTTCTCTGGTGTAACAAAAACTAAGGCCGCACCACAAAAAAACTGGGAAAGGCAAATGAACAAACAACAGTGGCTCCAGAGAACCGAGAGGCGCCCAAGCCCCCCAGGTGGGGAACCTGGCCAACCTCACAGAAATAAAAACAAAAAACTGAACTGAAGTAGACTTGAATGACATGCAAGATGTAGAAGCATGTTCACACTGGCCATTAAAAGCAAGCAAAAAACAAGGGAAAAAAGCAATGTGTGTATATACCCTAATGAAAATAAATAAGTAAAAAAGCAAGTGCATTAAATAATTAACATAGGGTACTTAGTAACACTGTTTTGATCAAAAAAGCATAAAAGGCTGTCCCACACGGCAAGGTGTACCCATTTGAGAAGTCACTACACTCTCTAAGGTTAAAACCTACCTGGTGGAATTTGTGGCCCGGAGTCTGGGTCCCAAATGGACACCCGCTTCAGAGGGACTATTTTGAACTACACAGCTCGTAGAAAGGAGGCCACCCTATTTGTAACTAATACAAAAATCTAAAGAAAAAAAAAAAAATGAATGAAGTAGCTTGAATGACATGCAAGATGTAGAAGATGTTCACATGGCCAAAAGCAAGCAAAAACAAGGGAAAAAGCAATGTGTGTTTACCTAATGAAAATAAATAAGTAAAAAAAAAAGTGCATTAAATAATTAAATAGGGTACTTAGTTAAAATGTTTTTTATCAAAAAACATAAAGTGTCCCACCACGGAAGGTGTGTACCCCTTTGAGACATCACTACACTTCTAAGGTTAAAACCTACCTGGTGTGAATAGTGGCAGAGAGTCTGGGTCCCAAATGGACACCCAGCTTCAGAGGGACTATATATGAACTACACAGCTCAGTAGAAAGGAGGCCACACCTATTTGTATGAATACAAAAAATGCTAAAGAAAAACAAAAAAATGAACTGAGTAGACTTGAATGACATGCAAGATGTAGAAGCTGTTCACACTGGCCATAAAAGCAAAGCAAAAACAAGGGGAAAATGCAATGTGTGTATATACCCTAATGAAAATAAATAAGTAAAAAAGCAAGTGCATTAAATAATTAACATAGGGTACTTAGTAAAACTGTTTTGATCAAAAAAGCATAAAGAAATGCAGAGAAAATTGCAAATGGCAAGCACAAAACCAAAAAAACAGAAAATATCTTATCTGAGAGCAGGAAGAAGAGGCAAGATCAGCAAGTTCCAAGTGAACCAGGAAAAACAACGTTGAGGACAAGAACAATTGATCACGGCAACCATGATGGGGGGAAACCTCCCTTTATCAGCCAGTCCGTGATTTTGATTGCCAATTCTAATTGAATGGTTTCAGTACGTTTGTAACCACCAGAGGGGCTTCTGCTCAGAATTCATTTCTAAAACATTCATAACAGTACCCCCCCCCCCAACCCTCATTTGTGAACCAGGTCGGTCAGGATGAGTTCGGTGATATGCACGGATCAGTCTCTAGCATGGATGTCCGAAGAAAAAACACCCAAGAATTGTCTCCTGACCTAACCCTCTCACTAAACCAAATAACTGGAGTTTCCTCTAGAAAAACGAGAGTCCAATATTTTCTCAACCCCACATACTCCGATTGCCTCAACCAAAACAGGGTCAAGGGGCGCAGCCATAGGAACACTGCTACGACAAACCTTTCAATAAGGACTTGTGGAACACGTTATGGATCTTAAATGTCCTGGGAAGAAGTAAACGAAAGGAAACAGGATTAAGAATCTCCATGATTTATAAGGTCCAATGAAACCTAGGCTTAAACTTAGAGATGCAAACCTTCATGGGATATTTCTTGAGGACAACCAGACCAAGTCCCCACTTTAAACCGAGGACCATCAGTCCTATGCCGGTTGGCAAACCGTGGGCCTTCTCCTGAGAGAGGGACAACCTCTCCACTACTGGTCCCAAATCTGCTGCATACGCTCCACAACAGAGTCAACACCCGACAGACAGAAGCCTCCGTCTGTCCCAAGAAAATCGAGGGTTAAAAACCCAAAACTGCAGAAAAAAAGGAGACATCAAAGTGGCAGAGGTGCCCTATTATTAAGGCAAACTCGCCAAAGGCAAAAAAGAGACCAGTCATTCTTGATTCAGAGACGCAAAGCATCTCAGATAAGTCTCCAATGTCTGGTTTGTTTTCTCGTTTTGTCCATTGGTCTGAGGATGGAAAAGCAGAGGGAAAGACAATTGAACACCAAGTTTAAACAAAAAGTCCTACAAAATCTGGAAACAAACTGGAACTCCTCTGTCAGAACAATGTTTCAGGAATGCCGTGTAAACCGAACACGTGCTGAAGGAACAAAGGCACCAATTCGGAGGAGGAAGGCAATTAGGTAATGGCACAAGATGTATCATCTTGGAAAAAACCTATCACAAATCACCCAGATAACGGTCATTCTCTGAGAAACAGGGAGGTCGGAAATAAAATCCATAGAGATATGGGTCCATGGTCTTTGGGAACAGGCAATGGCATCAACAAACCATAGAGCGAGAGCAAGGCTTGGAGGAGGCAAGTCCACAGGACTGCACAAAACTCCCTGACGTCACGAGACAAAGTAGGCCACCAAAGGATCGACTCACCAAGTCTCTGGTACCAAAAATTCGGGATTAACGGCCAACGCGGAACAATGAATCTCAGACATCACACTCTTCTTCACTGGTCTGGACAAACAATTTCCCAACAGGGCAGCGCTCGGGTTTATCCTCCTGACACCCCTCCAGAGCCAGTCTCAAATTGGGCGAGATGGCGGAAAGAAACTACACCCTTTTCAAAATAACAGCAGGATCAGATAACTCAGGAAGTCCGCAAGGAAACTCTCGAGAGGGCATCCGCCTTAACATTCTTAGTGCCAGGAAGAAAGGAAACCACAAAAATTAAAACGTGTGAAAAAAACAAGGCCCACCTGGCCTGTCTAGGATTAAGTCGCTTGGTGATTCCAGATAAACCAGATTCTTATGGTCCGTGAGGACCACCACCTGATGTTTGGCTCCCTCCAGCCAATGTCTCACTCTTCAAAAGCCCACTTCATTGCCATATAACTCCCGATTAACCACGTCATAATTACGTTCAGTTGGAGAAAATTTTCGAGAGAAAAAGGCACAAGGGTTATTTTAGAGGTCTCAGGATTCTTTGGGACAAAAGGCACCTGCCCCAATTTCAGAGGCATCAACCTCCACCTGAAATGGCAGAGAAACATCAGGCTGCCGTAGAACAGGAGCAGAAGTGAATCTCTGTTAATTCCTGAAACGCAGAGGACTGCCTCAGGAGGCCAATTTCACCACATTCAGAACCCTTTTTGGTCAAATCGGTCAATTGGTTTAACAATAACAGAGAAATTAACCAATAAATTTACGATAAAAATTGGCAAAACCAAGAATCCTGAAGAGCCTTTAATGAAGTAGGTTGGAACCAATCACAGATGGCCTGAACTTTGACAGGGTCCATTTCAATAAACAGAAGGAGACAAAATGAATCCAGAAATGAGATCCTTGTAACGCCAAAAAGAACTTTGATCCCTTCACATACAGAGCATTCTCTCTCAAAATCTGGAACACAGTTGAACATGTTTCACATGAGAGTTCCCGTCATTGGAAAAAAATCAAAGATTCATCCAATAAACAATCAGAAAATGTATTCCCAAAATCCCTGAAAATGTCATTCATGAAGGATGGAAGACGGAAGGAGCATTAGTGAGCCCAAAGGGCATCACTAGGTACTCAAAATGCCCTCTGGGGTATTAAACGCCATCTTCCATTCATCCCCGTGCTTAATGCGAATAAGGTTATACGCCCCCCTGAGGTCAGCTTGGTAAACCAAGTAGCACTTTTCACCTGGAAAACAGGTCAGAAATTCAAGGGTAACAATATTGATATTTCACAGTGATATTGTTCAAGAGACGATAATCAATACACGGCCTTATGAAACCATCCTTTTTGGCACAAAGAAAAAAACCGGCACCCAAGGGTGAAGAGTATGGTCTGATATGACACTTTCCAATGACTCCTTGATATAAGACCGCATAGGTCCTGTTCAGGTACAGACAAGTTAAAATGGCGAACTTTGGGAATTTAATCCAGGCACTAATTCAATAGCGCAGTCATTGCTCCTATTGGGGGGCAAGGATGCAGATTTACTTTGCTTAAACACATCAGAAAAAATCAGTCAAAAAGTCAGGCACTCTTGAGCCTGGGGAGAGGCAGAAAAAACAGGAGTGGTGGCATTAAACAAATTGGCAGTCCCAATGGTTACAGACAGATTCCAATCCAAAACAGGATTATGAGACTGCAACCAAGGGAAACTAGTACAATAATGTCTGCAGATTTTTACAGCACAAAAATTTGCAACTCTCCTGATGATCAGGTTCAACCTCATTATCACCTGAGTAGAGAACTGGGTTTTATTCTCAGACAAAGGGGTAGAATCAATACCCAGTAGGGGATAGACTTCCGTAGGGGTATCAAGGGAAACCACAAAGTTTAGCAAAATCAAAATCCATCAGGTTAATAGCTGTCCAGAATCAACAAAAGCCTGAGCAGAAAATGTGGACAGGGAGCAAATTCAGGGTAACAGTCAACAGAAATTTAGTTGAACACTACCCAAGACAACTGAGCTGCAAAACGTCTTCCCGCTTAGGGCAGACTGAAATAGCATGAGAGCATCACCACAGTAGAAACATAACCCATTGCGTTTTCGAAAACTCATGACGCTGTGCCCCAGAAGCTACTCTATCACACTGCATGGGTTCAGAAGCTGGTTCACAAGGCAACACCATTCCACGCATACTCTACGGTCACGCAAACTTCTGTCAATTTGAATCGCCAATGAATAGAATCATTGAGTCCAGAAGGGAGCAGGGAAACCACCATAACTCCTTTACATTCTCTGACAGCCCCTTTCCGAAAAAAGGGCTGCAAAGCATCATCATTTCCATTTGGTCAGAATGCCCACTGTTAGGGTCTGCGGAATGCCCAAAATATATGAGGTAGAGAGGTGCGTTGCAGCCCGGGGTCCACGTGCAGGCGGAACCTGCTGCTAGTAAAATGGCGAAAGTAGCGAACTCTGTTATCCCGCAGAGTCGCTAAAATAAACGCCGTAGCGCGTTGTGGCAGTAAGTGCGAAACTTGTTAATACCCAGAGCCGCTAACGGAAATGCCACAGCACTATATGGCGATAGGTGCGAACTCACTTTGCTTCAGTGAGCCACAAAGTAAAAACGTAGGGCGCTGTCTAGCGTCGAAAGCAAACCCTGTTACGTCACGGGGCCCGCTGAGGAAAAGTGCTGTGTCCTGTCGGCTCTCAGGTACACAGTTAAGTGTAAGCGTAATAACGCGTGATCATGTGCTAATGTCCTCGCGGGAGTCACCCGTCTGAACGCCAGACCCTGAATACGGCAATCAAAACTCCTCCCCGGGGTTACGCGGTAATCTAGGGCATCTAGGACACCGACCCTTGGCCAGCTACCATACCAAATCCTCCCCGATTAAGTCGGTATTTAGTGGCTTATTTCAGCCGGGTCCCTAACCACACAAAAGCATGATCACACTGGCGCATAGCATACAATGGTTGATATTAGCGCATGGCGCCCAGCCATGTCCCCTTTTATAGAACAGCTACAGGACCTTCCAGGAACAAGGACCAATGAGAAGCTGTTACAAACACACGTAGCTACATGACCTTCCTGGCGGACCAATAGGAGCCGGCTGCAGCACCTGAAAATGTGCCCCCTGATCTCAATGAGAGATCTCACTCTGGGCATGCTCAGATGGGGAAAAGCGGACTTTATCTCAAAGACGGCTGCTCCAGCACTGGCTATAATAGCAGATCAGGAAAGGCAGCAGCAAGTTACTGCACAGTAGAGGGTGGGCAAGACGCCTGGACCGACGTCTCTGCTGAGCAGGCTCACTGCAGCCGGAGATGAATGGGAGACCGCAGCGGGCGGGTTCGAGACTCCCCTTGTGCAGCTGCAGGAACTCGAACCCTAACACCCATTTTTCGGAATTTCTGACAGTACAACTCAGCGTCCTCAAGCCCTGATTTAATGCTAACAAGGTTTTTTCAGCTTGATCATGTGACATTAGGTTCATCGTACAATAACCCAGAGCCAGAAAAAAATGCATCAACATTACTCAAAACAGGGTCCCAGGTGTCAGGGAAAAAGCCCAATCCTGAGGATCACGCGCAGGAGAGAGATGACAATTTGAACTGCTGTGCTGCGTTCCCCGAGGACTTAGGTTTTAAGGCAAAAAAACAACTTACAGTTATTTTTGAAATTCAGAATTTAGCTCGATCCCCAAAAACAAAATTGGATGGGGATCCTAGGTTCCACAACAGGCAAACCCTGCAAGACGGTAGAATACTCCGAACTTCAGTGGCAAGCTGATCACACGGCAGACAATGTGCAAAATCATTGAGAGAAAAAAAAATCCTCCTCAGCACCCAGAGAAAAAGAGGGAAAAAAAATGCAACAAACAGAAAAAAAAAAAAAATCTCTGACAACTCTGACAACTTTTTTCTTTCCAACTATTTTTTCCCTTCTGTGAGTACCATATAATTTTCAGTTTGGCCGGTGATACTGTTATGTTTTGGTAGTGAGGAGAGCAGGCAAAAAAGGCAATACACCAGAGAGGTTGGGATCTACTGGATTGCAGTACCCTGACTAACTCCACAATAAAGGCAGCCGTGGGGGCGTTCCTAGTTGGTCCTAGACGCCTCGTCACAGCTGAGAGGCTAACTACACCTAAAGATAGAAAGAGGAAAGCTATCTGCCCCGGAGCAGATCCCCCAAAGAAAATAGAAAGCCCCAAACATGTAATGGCGGTTAGACAAGAGGAAATAAGACACAGACAGAAAATAGTATGAGCAAAAGTGGGGCCAATCTGCTGGACAGAAAAGGATAGGAAGGATACTTACTGCAATCCAAAAAAAACCTAAAAAAAGCCAACATACTAATTGCAAAAAACCTGAGATCACACGACCTTACCACCTAAATTAGTTCTCTGGTGCAACAAAACTAAGCCGCAGTCACAGAAAAAACTGGAAAAGGCAAATGAACAAACAACAGTGGCTCCAGAGGAAACGAGAGGGCCCAAGCCCCGAGGAGGGGAACCCGGCCAACCTCACAGAAAATGCAGAGAAAATTGCAAATGGCAAGCAAAAACAAAAAACAGAAAAAAATCTTATTTTTAGAGCAGGAGAAGAGGCAAGACTCAGCAAGCTTCCAAGTGAACAGGAAACAACATTGAGACAAGAACAATGATCACCGGCAACCATGATGGGGGGAAAACCTCCCTTATATCCAGCCGTCTGTGAATCTGATTGCCAATCCTCATTGAATGGTTCAGTACCGTTTGTAACCACCAGAGGGAGCTTCTGCTCAGAATTCATTTCTAAAAGATTCATAAAGATGATGCTTTGGCAGCCCTTTTTCGGAAGGGGATGTCAGAGATGTAAAGGATGTTATGGTGGGTTCCCTGCTCCTCTGGTTCAATGATTCTATGTATTGGCTATTCAAATTGACAGATGTTTGCGTGAGTGCAGAGGTATGCGTGAGATAGTGTTGTCTTGTGAGCCAGCTTCTGAGCCCATGCAGTGTGATGGAGTGACTTTGGGGTCAGCGTCATGAGTTTCGAAAGCAATGGGTTATGTTTCTATGTGGTGATGTTCTCATGTATTTAGTTGCCCTAAGCGGGGAAGATTTTTTTGCAAGCTCATTTGTCTTGGGTAGTGTTCAGACTAAATTTTGTTGACTGTTACCCTGATTTGCTCCCTGTCCACATTTTCTGTCAGGCTTTTGTTGATTCAGGAGCAGCTATTAACCTGATGGATTTTGACTTTGCCAAACTTGTGGGTTTCCATGATACCCCAGCGGAAGTCTATTCCCTACATGGCATTGATTTCCTCTTTGGCGGAAAAATAAACCCGTTTTTACTCAGGTGATAATGAGGGTTGAACCAGATCATCAGGGGAGTTGCAAATTTCTGGTGCTGTATAATTCTGCATGAATTATTGTATGGGTTTTCCCCTTGGTTACGTCTCATAATCCTGTTTTGGATTGGAAATCTGTGTCTGTGACCAGTTGGGGCTGCAATGTGTTAAATGCCAACACTCCTGTTTTTTCTGCCTATCCAAGTCTCAGGATGTTCCTGACTTTTAAACCAGATTTTTCGGTTGTATTTAGTGAAATTAAATCTGCATCTTTGCCCCCTCACAGGAGCTACGATTGCGCTATTGAATTAGTGCTGGTGGTAAATTTCCTAAAGTCGCTTTTTTAACTTGTCTGTACCTGAACACGATGCTATGCGATCTTATATCAAGGAGTCATTGGGGGAAGGATATCAGACCATCCTCTTCACCCTTGGGTGCGGTTTTTTCTTTGTGGCCAAAAAGGATGGTTCATTGAGGCCGTGTATTGATTATCGTCTCTTGAATAAGATCATGTAAAATATCAATATCGTTACCTTGATTTCTGACCGTTTTCCAGGGTGAAAAGTGCTAGTTGATTTACAAGCTTGACTCAGGGGGGCGTTAAATCTTATTCGCATTAAGCAGGGGATGAATGGAAGACGGCGTTTAATACCCCAGAGGGGCATTTTGAGTACCTAGTGATGCCTTTGGGCTCACAAATGCTCCTTCCGTCTTCCAATCCTTCATGAATGATATTTTCAGGGATTTTGTGGATAAATTTCTGATTGTTTATTTGGATGATATCTTGATTTTTTCCAATAAACTGGGACTCTCTGTGAAAACATGTTCAGACTGTGTTCCAGTTTTGAGAGAGAATGCACTGTATGTGAAGGGATCAAAGTGTCTTTTTGGCGTACAGAAAGTCTCATTTCTGGGATTCATTTTGTCTCCGTCTGTTATTGAAATGGACCGGTCAAGGTTCAGGCCATCTGTGATTGGGTCCAACCTACTTCATTAAAGGCTCTTCAGAGATTTTTGGGTCTTGCCAATTTTTATCGTAAATTTATTGGTAATTTCTCGGTATTGTTAAACCATTGACTGATTTGACCAAAAAGGGTTCTGATGTGGTGAATTGGCCTCCTGAGGCAGTCTCTGCGTTTCAGGAACTTAAGCAGAGATTCACTTCTGCTCCTGTTCTACAGCAGCCTGATGTTTCTCTACTATTTCAGGTGGAGGTTGATGCCTCTGAAATTGGGGCAGGTGCCGTTTTGTCCCAAAGAGATCCAGAGACCTCTAAGAGTAACCCTTGTGCCTTTTTCTCTCGAAAATTTTTCTCCAACTGAACGTAATTATGAGTGGGTAATCGGGAGTTATTGGCCATGAAGTGGGCTTTTGAAGAGTGGAGACATTGGCTGGAAGGAGCCAAACATCAGGTGGTGGTCCTCACGGACCATAAGAATCTGGTTTATCTCGAATCAGCCAAGCGACTTAATCCTAGCAGGCCAGGTGGGCTTGTTTTTCACACGTTTTAATTTTGTGGTTTCTTTTCTTCCTGCACTAAGAATGTTAAGGCGGATGCCTCTCGAGGAGTTTCTTTGCGGACTCTCCTGAGTTATCTGTCCTACTGTTATTTTGAAAGGGGTGTTGTTTCTTTCCGCCATCTCGCCAATTTGAGACTGGCCGTGGAAGGGTGTCAGGAGGATAAACCTGAGCGCTGCCCTATTGGGAAATTGTTTGTCCCAGACCAGCGGAAGATGAGTGTGATGTCTGAGATTCATTGTTCCGCGTTGGTGGTCATCCGGGATTTTTGGTACCAGAGACTTGGTGAGTCGTCCTTTTGGTGGCCTACTTTGTCTCATGACGTCAGGGAATTTGTGCAGTCCTGTGGGACTTGCTCTCGCTCCAATCCTTGCTCTCGCTTAGTGGTTTATTAATGCCATTACCTGTGCCCAAGAGGCCATGGGACCCATATCTCTATGGATTTTATTTCCGACCTCCCTGTTTCTCAGAGAATGACCGTTATCTGGGTAATCTGTGATAGGTTTTCCAAGATGATACATCTTGTGCCATTACCTAAGTTACCTTCCTCCTCCGAGTTGGTGCCTTTGTTCCTTCAGCACGTGGTTCGGTTACATGGCATTCCGGAGAACATTGTGTCTGACAGAGGAGTCCAGTTTGTTTCCAGATTTTGGAGGACATTTCGTTCTAAACTTGGTGTTCAATTATCTTTCTCCTCTGCTTTTCATCCTCAGACCAATGGACAAACCGAGAGAACAAACCAGACCTTGAGACTTATTTGAGATGTTTTGTGTCTGCTGAACAGATGACTGGGTCTCTTTTTTGCCTTTGGCTGAGTTTGTTCGTAAAAATAGGGCTATCTCTGCCACCTTGATGTCTCCATTTTTCTGCAATTTTGGGTTTCACCCTCGATTTTCTTCGGGACAGGCGGAGGCTTCTGTCTGTCCGGGTGTTGACTCTGTTGTGGAGCGAATGCAGCAGATTTGGGACCAGGTAGTGGAGAGGTTGTCTCTCTCTCAGGAGAAGGCCCAACGGTTTCCCAACCGGCATAGGACTGATGGTCCTGGTTTAAAGTGGGGGACTTGGTTTGGTTGTCCTCAAGAAAATATCCCTATGAGGGTTGCATCTCCAAAGTTTAAGCCCAGGTTCATTGGACCTTATAAGATAATGTAGATTCTTAATCCTATTTCCTTCCGTTTGCTCTTCCAGGGACATTTAAGATCCATAACGTGTTCCACAAGTCCTTATTGAAGAGGTTTGTCGAGCCAGTGGTTCCTATGGCTGCGCCTCCTGACCCTGTTTTGGTTGAGGGCAATCTGGAGTATGTGGTTGAGAAAGTATTGGATTCTCATTTTTCTAGACAGAAACTCCAGTATTTGGTTAAGTGGAGAGGTTATGGTCAGGAGGACAATTCTTGGGTGTTTGCTTCGGACATCCATGCAAGGAGACTGATCCGTGCCTATCACGAGCTCATCCTGATCGGCCTGGTTGCACAAGTGAGGGTTCGGTGACCCTCCTCAAGGGGGGGGTACTGTTATGAATGTGCTAGAGATGGTTTCTGAGCAGAGGCTCCCTCTGGTGGTTACAGACAGTACTGAACGTTTCAGCGAGGAGTGGCAATCTGGAATCACGGACTGGTCTGATATAAGGGAGGTTCCCTCCCATGATGGTTGCCGGTGATCAATTGTTCTTGTCTCAATTGTGGTTCCTGGTTCATTTGGAAGTTTGCTGGAGTCCTGCCTGCATCTCCTGCTTTCAGATAAGATATTTTTTGCTTTTCTTTTTGTGCTTGCTTTTTGCATTGTTTTCTGCACTTTTGTGGAGGTCAGCCAGGTCCCCTCCTGGGGCCTGAGCTCCTCACAGTTTTTCTGCAGCCACTGTTATTTGCTCATTTGCTTTTTCCTGTTTTTTCAGCGGCTGCGGCATGGTTTTTGTTCACACTGAGATCTGATTTAGTGGGTGGCGAGATCGTGTGATCTCAGTATTTTTGTAATCAGAATTGTTGGATTTTTGTAGGGTTTTCTGGGTTGCAGAAAGTAATCTCTCCTGTCCTATCCTATTTAGTCAGCTTGTGGCCCCAGCGTTTGATCAGTCTATTTTCTGCCTATGTTTGTATTTTCATCTTGTCTAACCGCCATTATATGTTTGGGGGCTTCCTATTTTCTTTAGGGATCTGCTCCGGGCAGATAGCTTTCATCTTTCCGCCTTTAGGTGTAGTTATCTCTCAGGCTGTGACGAGGCGTCTAGGATCAACGTAGGAATGTTCCACGGTTATCTCTAGTTGTGTCGTTAGTTTAGGAATCTGCAACCCATCAGTTACCAACATCTCAGGTGTTCGGCAGCCCTGCTGTTGTTCCTGTCCTCCTCAGCTTCCGAAACATAACAGCTGACCTCCACAGAAGTGCAGGGAACAATGCAAAAAGCAAGCACAAAAATAAAAGCAGAAAATATCTTATCTGATAGCAGAAGATGCAGGCAAGACTCAGCAAACTTCCAAATGAACCAGGAACCACAATTGAGACAAGAACAATTGTTCACCGGCAACCATCATGGGAGGGAACCTCCCTTATATCAGACCAGTCAGCTATCCCAGATTGCCATTCCTCGCTGAAAGGCTCAGTACTGTCTGTAACCACCAGAGGGAGCCTCTGCTCAGAAACCATCTCTAGCACATTCATAACAGTACCCCCCCTTGAGGAGAGGTCACCGAACCCTCACTTGTGCAACCAGGCCGATCAGGATGAGCTCGGTGATAGGCACGGATCAGTCTCCTAGCATGGATGTCCGAAGCAAACACCCAAGAATTGTCCTCCTGACCATAACCTCTCCACTTAACCAAATACTGGAGTTTCTGTCTAGAAAAACGAGAATCCAATACTTTCTCAACCACATACTCCAGATTGCCCTCAACCAAAACAGGGTCAGGAGGCGCAGCCATAGGAACCACTGGCTCGACAAATCTCTTCAATAAGGACTTGTGGAACACGTTATGGATCTTAAATGTCCCTGGAAGAAGCAAACGGAAGGAAATAGGATTAAGAATCTCCATTATCTTATAAGGTCCAATGAACCTAGGCTTAAACTTTAGAGATGCAACCCTCATAGGGATATTTCTTGAGGACAACCAAACCAAGTCCCCCACTTTAAACCGAGGACCATCAGTCCTATGCCGGTTGGCAAACCGTTGGGCCTTCTCCTGAGAGAGAGACAACCTCTCCACTACCTGGTCCCAAATCTGCTGCATTCGCTCCACAACAGAGTCAACACCCGGACAGACAGAAGCCTCCGCCTGTCCCAAAGAAAATCGAGGGTGAAACCCAAAATTGCAGAAAAATGGAGACATCAAGGTGGCAGAGCTAGCCCTATTATTAAGAGCAAACTCAGCCAAAGGCAAAAAAGAGACCCAGTCATCTTGATCAGCAGACACAACATCTCAAATAAGTCTCCAAGGTCTGGTTTGTTCTCTCGGTTTGTCCATTGGTCTGAGGATGAAAAGCAGAGGAGAAAGATAATTGAACACCAAGTTTAGAACAAAATGTCCTCCAAAATCTGGAAACAAACTGGACTCCTCTGTCAGACGCAATGTTCTCCGGAATGCCATGTAACCGAACCACGTGCTGAAGGAACAAAGGCATCAATTCGGAGGAGGAAGGTAACTTAGTTAATGGCACAAGATGTATCATCTTGGAAAACCTATCACAGATTACCCAGATAACGGTCATTCTCTGAGAAACAGGGAGGTCAGAAATAAAATCCATAGAGATATGGGTCCATGGCCTCTTGGGCACAGGTAATGGCATTAACAAACTACTAGAACGAGAGCAAAGCTTGGAGCGAGAGCAAGTCCCGCAGGACTGCACAAATTCCCTCACGTCACGAGACAAAGTAGGCCACCAAAAGGTCCGACTCACCAAGTCTCTGGTACCAAAAATCCCGGGATGACCAGCCAACGCGGAACAATGAATATCAGACATCACACTCTTCTTCCACTGGTCTGGGACAAACAATTTCCCAATAGGGCAGCGCTCAGGTTTATCCTCCTGACACCCTTCCAGAGCCAGTCTCAAATTGGGCGAGATGGGGAAAGAACGACTCCTTCTTTCAAAATAACAGTAGGATCAGATAACTCAGGAGAGTCCGAAAAGAAACTCCTCGAGAGGGCATGCTCCTTAACATTCTTAGTGCCAGGAAGAAAAGAAACCACAAAATTAAAACGTGTGAAAAACAAGGCCCACCTGGCCTGTCTAGGATTAAGTCGCTTGGCTGATTTGAGATAAACCAGATTCTTATGGTCCGTGAGGACCACCACCTGATGTTTGGCTCCTTCCAGCCAATGTCTCCACTCTTCAAAGGCCCACTTCATGGCCAATAACTCCCGATTACCCACGTCATATTTACGTTCAGTTGGAGAAAATTTTCGAGAGAAAAAGACACAAGGGTTACTCTTAGAGGTCTCTGGATCTCTTTGGGACAAAACGGCACCTGCCCCAATTTCAGAGGCATTAACCTCCACCTGAAATGGTAGAGAAACATCAGGCTGCCGTAGAACAGGAGCAGAAGTGAATCTTTGCTTAACCCCTTAGTGACAGAGCCATTTTGTAGCTTAATGACAGGGCCAATTTTTACAATTCTGACCACTGTCAATTTATGAGGTTATAACTCTGGAACGCTTTAACGAATCCAGCTGATTCTGAGAATATTTTTTTGTGACATATTGTACTTCATGTTAGTGGTAAAATTTCTTTGATATGACTTGTGTTTATTTATGAAATAAACGGAAATATGGCGAAAATTTTGAAAATTTAATAATTTTCAAACTTTAAATTTTTATGCCTTAAATCAGAGAGATATGTCACACAAATTTCTTAATAAATAACATTTCCCACATGTCTACTTTACATCAGCACAATTTTGGGAACAAAATTTTTTTTTGTTACGAAGTTATAAGGGTTAAAAGTTGACCAGTGATTTCTCATTTTTACAACACCATTTTTATTTTAGGGACCACATCACATTTGAAGTTACTTTGAGGGGTCTATACGATAGAAAATACCCAAAAGTGACACCATTCTAAAAACTGCACCCCTCAAGGTGCTCAAAACCACATTCAAGAAGTTTATTAACCTTTTACGTGCTTCACAGGAACTGAAGCAATGTGGAAGG
This sequence comes from Oophaga sylvatica, assembly GCA_033576555.1. NCBI lineage: Eukaryota > Metazoa > Chordata > Amphibia > Anura > Dendrobatidae > Oophaga > Oophaga sylvatica. The sequence goes on along the minus strand of JARQOD010011978.1, from coordinate 4,708 downwards.
AAAAAATTAACATTTAACTTTTTTTGCAAAAACTTTATTTCGGAACCTATTTTTTTTATTTTCACAACTGTTAAAAGAAAAAATGAACCACAAAATTTGTTGTGCAATTTCTCCTGAATAAGCCGATACCCCATATCTGGGGGTAAACCACTTTTGGGCGCACGGCAGAGGTCGCAAGGGAAGGAGCGACATTTGACTTTTTCAACGCAGAATTGGCTGGACGCCATGTCGCGTTTGTAGAGTCCCTGATGTGTCTAAACAGTGGAAACCCCCAACAAGTGACCCCATTTTGGAAATTAGACCCCCTAAGGAACTTATCTAGATGTGTGGTGAGCACTTTGAACCTCCAAGTGCTTCATAGAAGTTTATAACATAGAACCGTGAAAATAAAAAATCATATTTTTTCCACAAAAATGATCTGTTCACCCCAATTTTTATTTTCCCAAGGGTAACAAGACCCCAAAAGTTTTTGTGCAATTTGTCCTGAGCATGCTGATACCCCATATGTGGGGGTAAACCACTGTTTGGGTGCATGGCAGAGCTTGGAAGAGAAGGAGCGCCGTTTGACTTTTTCAACTCAGAATTGGATGGACGCCATGTCGCGTTTGTAGAGGCCCTAATGTGTCTAAACAGTGGAAACCCCCACAAGTGACACCATTTTGGAAACTAGACCCCTAAGGAACTTATATAGATGTGTGGTGAGCACTTTGAACCCCAAGTGCTTCACAGAAGTTTATAACTCCCGGACATGAAAATAAAAAGTCATATTTTTTCCACCAACCTGATCGTTTATTCCCAAATTTTTTATTTTCCCAAGGGTAACAGGAGAAATTAGACCACAAAAGTTGTTGTCCAATTTGTCCTGAGTACGCTGATACCCCATATGTGGGGTGGGACCACTGTTTGGGCGCACGGCAGGGCTTGGAAGGGAAGGAGGCGTTTGATTTTTCAAACCAAAATTGGCTGGAATTGAAATTGGACGCCATGTCGCGTTTGGAGAGCCCCTGATACGCCTAAACAGTCGAAACCCCCCACAAATCACACCATTTTGGAAACTAGACCCTTAAGGAACTTATCTAGATGTGTGGTGAGCACTTTGAACCCCAAGTGCTTCACAGAAATTAATAAACGTAGAGCCGTGAAAATAAAAAATCATTTTTTTCCTCAAAAATGATTCTTTAGCCCGCTATTTTTTTATTTTCCCAAGGGTAACAGGAGAAATTGGACCCAAAAAGTTGTTGTTGTGTACGCTGATACCACATATGTGGGGTGAAACCATTGTTTGGGCGCATGGGAGTGCTTGGAAGGGAAGGAGCGCCATTTTTTAATGCAGACTTTGATGGAATGTTCTGTGGGCGTCATGTTGTGTTTGCAGAGCCCTTGATGTGCCTAAACAGTAGAAACCCCATGCAAGTGACACCATTTTGGAAACTAGACCCCCCAAGGAGCTTATCTAGATGTGTGGTGAGCACTTTGAACCCCCAAGTGTTTCACAGAAATTTATAAACGCAGAGCCGTGAAAATGAAAAATCATTTTTTTTCTCAAAAATGATTTTTTTTTAGCCAGCTATTTTTTATTTTCCCAAGGGTAACAGGAGAATTAGAACCCCAAAATTGGTGTGCAATTTGTCCTGAGTACGCTGATACCCCATATGTTGGGGTAAACCACTGTTTGGGCGCACGGCAGGGCTCGGAAAGCAGGGAGCGCCATTTGACTTTTTGAACGCCACATCGTGTTTGGAGACCCCCTGATGTGTCTAAACAGTAGAAACCCCCCACAAGTGACCACATTTTGGAAACTAGACCCCTTAAGGAACTTATCTAGATGTGTGGTGAGCACTTTGAACCCCCAAGTGTTTCAAAGAAATTTATAAACCCAGAGCTGTGAAAATAAAAAATCATTTTTTTTCTCAAAAATGATTTTTTAGCCAGCTATTTTTTATTTTTCCAAGGGTAACAGGAGAAATTAGAAACCCAAAATTGGTGTGCAATTTGTCCCGAGTACGCTGATACCCCATATGTTGGGGTAAACCACTGTTTGGGCCACGGCAGGGTTCGGAAGGGAGGGAGCGCCATTTGACTTTTTGAAAGCCACGTCGTGTTTGGAAACCCCCTGATGTGTCTAAACAGTGGAAACCCCCACAAGTGACCCCATTTTGGAAACTAGACCCCTTAAGGAACTTATCTAGATGTGTGGTGAGCACTTTGAACCCCCAAGTGTTTCACAGAAATTTATAAACGCAGAGCAGTGAAAATAAAAAATCATTTTTTTTCTCAAAAATGATTTTTTTAGCCAGCTATTTTTTATTTTCCCAAGGGTAACAGGAGAAATTAGAACCCCAAAATTGGTGTGCAATTTGTCCTGAGTACGCTGATACCCCATATGTTGGGGTAAACCACTGTTTGGGCGCACGGCAGGGCTCGGAAGGGAGGGAACGCCATTTGACTTTTTGAACGCCACGTCATGTTTGGAGACCCCCTGATGTGCCTAAATAGTGGAAATCCCTCAATTCTAGCTCCAACCCTAACCCCAACACACCCCTAACCCTAATCTCAACCCTAATCCTAACCTAAATCCCAACCCTAATTCCAACCCTAATTGTAACCCTAACCTTAATTGTAACCCTAACTCTAATTGTAACCCTAACCCTAATTTTAACCCTAACCCTAATTGTAACCCTAACCCTAATTCTAACCCTAATTATAACCCTAACCCTAAGGCTAGGTTCATTTTGCGTTTTACCAGCCCGTTCAACACATAGCGTTGACGGGCTGGTAACAGTATAGCATAACGCGATCGCGTTATGCTATACCCGCTAGCGCAGAGGAATCAGCAGATGATTCATCTGCGCTAGCGGTGACGGAGCCCAGATGCTGCAGCCCGCGTCCGAGTCTCCGTCACTGAATGATGGCACGTCGCAAACACATGCCGCTTTACGGCATGCGTCGCGATGCGCCCTCAAATGGGGGTGAATGGCAGCGTTAACTGACTGCGTTACACCGCGTTATACCGTGGTGTAACGCAGTCCATCTAACGGACTGCCATAACGCAGTATGAATCCAGCCTAACCCTAACCCTAATTATAACCCTAACCCTAATGCTAACCCTAACCCTAATGCTAACCCTAACCCTAATTATAACCCTAACCCTAATTATAACCCTAACCCTAACGGAAAAAATGAAAATAAATAATAATTTCTATTTTTCATTATATGTCCCTAACTAAGGGGGTGATAAATGGGGGGGTTATGTACTGTTTTTTTTATTTTGATCACTGTGATAATTTATCACAGTGATCAAAATGCACTTTCTGGAGAATGAATGAAAAAAAAATTGAATCTGCCGCCAAGCAGATCGGCGGGCGCACTGCGCATGCGCCCGCCATTTTTTTTTTCCGGGAAGAAGACTGGGAGGATCGGAGGCCAGGGGGACCTGCCGGAGGACACCGGCAGGTACAGGGGGGGTTCAGGGGGACATGGGGACCCTCATTTTCTCCCTCTGATGTGCAATCACATCAGAGGGGAGAAAAATCTTTTTTTTTTTTTTTTTTTTGCGATCGCCGTTATGCTTGTATAGCGGCGATCGCAACACCGGGATCGGTGAATACCGACCCGGATCATGTTCTCTGGGGTCTCGGCTACCCCCGGTAGCCAAGACCCAGAGAACATGAATCGGGTCGGTTTTTACCGACACCGATGTTGCGATCGCCGTTATTAACCCTATAACGGCGATCGCAACAAAAAAAAAAAAGAAAATGCACCTCTGGGGGGGCGCTATTCACTTTTTCTACAGCACCATTAATTAACGGCGCTGTGGTTTAAGTACCCTTAATGACCGCCGTTAAAAGGCGTATCGGCGGTCGTTAAGGGGTTAAGTTCTTGAAATGCAGAGACTGCCTCAGGAGGCCAATTCACCACATCAGAACCCTTTTTGGTCAAATCGGTCAATGGTTTAACAATAACAGAGAAATTACCAATAAATTTACAATAAAAATTGGCAAAACCCAAGAATCTCTGAAGAGCCTTTAATGAAGTAAGTTGGACCCAATCACAGATGGCCTGAACCTTGACCGGGTCCATTTCAATAACAGACGGAGACAAAATGAATCCCAGAAATGAGACCTTCTGTACGCCAAAAAGACTCTTTGATTCCTTCACATACAGTGCATTCTCTCTCAAAATCTGGAATACAGTCCGAACATGTTTCACATGAGAGTCCCAGTCTTTGGAAAAAAACAAGATATCATCCAAATAAACAATCAGAAATTTATCCACAAAATCCCTGAAAATATCATTCATGAAGGATTGGAAGACGGAAGGAGCATTAGTGAGCCCAAAGGGCATCACTAGGTACTCAAAATGCCCCTCTGGGGTATTAAACGCTGTCTTCCATTCATCCCCGTGCTTAATGTGAATAAGGTTATACCCCCCTGAGGTCAAGCTTGGTAAATCAACTAGCACTTTTCACCCTGGAAAACAGGTCTGAAATCAAGGGTAACGGATATTGATTGTTAGGAATCGAACCCAGTGTCTCTTGTCCACTGGCCAGCAGCTCTACCATCTGAGCTATTCTGCTGGCTACAAAGTTCCTTGCTGAACCCGGATACCATTGACTGTTCTTCCTGATCGGCTTCACCCAGTGCTCTCTCGTTTAGCCTCTGATTGCCAATTACACACCCTATATAAACCTGGCCCTGTGGGTGTGTCA